>KE504992.1:640381-652441 GCA_000441515.1 Elaeis oleifera | reverse complement strand
AAAAAAAAATTACTTTTGAAAAAATATCTCTCCCTTTTTAAGGAGATTCAACTTTGTCTCCCTCTCTCCCTCTCCCCGTGCGTACGTGTGCAAGTTATGAATCACTTCATGTTCAGTCTTCAGCAAGTCCAAGCTAGCATTCATGTTTTACGGGATTGCTATAATAGCTTCGCTTCTTAATTTATCATTTGGGAGATTTTATTGTTCAACCCTGTCATTATTTTATATGGTAAAACCTTTATCTGACTTTATGACATGTTTACGTACGCTGCTTTCCAGTCATTTTGGGTTGCGTTATAAACCCTTTTCGTTTAGTGTTTCTGTCAAGGCATGCGTCTTCATGTATACATAAATCATAGCTGGATCTCGTTCATAATTTGAAGTGTTCGTTACGACTTACGATTGACATTTTAAAAAAAAAATTTTAAGGATTTGTTATGATTGATTGACAACCTAAAGTCAGCCATTCCTATTCTTGTCTGGATTCACTACCGGCATCGATGGTGCTATTTTTCTAAAAAAATCAATATTTTTTGCAGCTCATTATAAACTAGATTGTGAATCACATTAGACAAGATAGACTAAAACAATTATTATTATAAAAATCTTCTTTGTAGTTGGGAAATAATTGATAACATAAAATTCAAGGTCACCAGTATCTTGTGATAATTCAATCCCGAATATAACATAGCTAAAATTAGGCAAACCGGTGTGCATCATCATACTAATATATATAATAAAATTTATATAAATTACTGATATTTTTGGTTCATTATTAAAATTGAAATCATAATGGATTGGAATAAAATTAAATAATCACATCTTTTAATTAAAATAAAAATTTGATTCTAGGGAAAATATAGATTGGGTTTTGAAGATTACAGTACTCTGGTAATTTTTGGAATCAAAATACGAATAGAACTCCTCCACCCAAAAAGAAAAAAATAAGAGTCATTCATTCTCAACCTAAATCTAATTTTTTCTAACTAAATATGCTCTATATATATAATATTAAGAAAGAATCACGTAAAGAAAATGATCAGCAGCAACAAGCCGAGAGAAACCCATAAGAAACGTGGCAGACCAGTTGCAAATAGGGCTATGGTCGAACCCCGGTCAGTTCAACTAAGTTATTGGGTCTGCTCGCCCCGTAAAGAGCGCTCCAAGTCTCCGTCATGTTCCATTAAACAATTTGCAAGCTAAACACGGGTCTGCCTTGACGTGAACTTCAGGATAAGGAAGACTGCATGAACCTCAAAGTCAACAGCTGGTGACCTACTAAATGAATTAATTGGCGTCAAATTTTCTTAGTCAAAGGGCATGAAATACCAGTTTGAAAGATATGCTCAACTGGAAAAATACTAAAATAGAACAATAGTGATAAAAGATTGAGTTTGAAAGATAAGTGTGAGAAGACAATAGTGCTACAAGGCTTCTGTCATTCGCATATAAATACTTCGCTTATTATGTAATAAGGGAGGATTCATGATATCAGCCAGTTAGATTCATTGGAAACATGAGAATTGGTTGATTATGAAGTTACTGAATCAACAATTATGGATATGAGAATTCAATGAAAGCTTCAAAAGAAGGCTAATAAGATAAGAATATATATATAAAAAATAATATATAGTTATTATTATATCTATATGTACAAAAATGTAAGATAAAAATTATGGAAAGATAATAACAACAACAAATATATATCTAATTTTTTAATATTCTACAAATAATCATGGATAAGAACGTGCTGGCCAATTTGCTAGCAAAATCTTGCTATTTATTGGTGAACAGATGAAATTGAATATTAGCTTCATCATAATCGGAAGGAGGTGGAACTTTATTAAGCTTTAAAATTTATTAATCATCAAATAAAAAATATTATTGATTAAATGATTAATTTTTTAAAAAAAAAACAACTAACAAGGAGATTTTTGATAGGTGGCAGATTTTATAGTTGCTATACTCAAAAGAGCAGTTACACCCCAAAGAGATGCTGCACTCTCTCCGCTAGCCGTAGATTCGAGAACAACATAACGGAATGGATGGATGTCCACATGGGCAGAAGATTTGGGGTTCACACCCCAATAATTCATCCATTAAACAAATATGAACAGATAAAGTCTCAATTAATGTAGCCAAATAATTTAGAGCCCGTCTTCTCCCTACGCTAACTGCAACCCAGGTCAAGAGACCTTGAAGAATGAGTCAAACGCAGCTATTTTCCACCCAATCTCTCGTTGTGAGAGTGCTCGCGCTCTTCTCTTCCCCTCTTTCTTCCCTCACTTTGCAGTAGTTGGTGGCCATCACGTTCTCCCCCACCTCTCCTTCAATAAAGCCATCACCCTTCTCTCGTTCTTTCTTCTTTTCCGCGGACGCTACGAAGCAAACAGTCTTCTTCCCTCTTCCCCACTCCGGTTTCCTTTACTATCCTCTGTTTTTTTTTTTTTTTGCCTCTTCTTTGATAAGGGTCTCTATCCTCTGTTTGTTCGTAAAGTTTCCATCTTGGAGAGTTTTCCCTGCTTGATTTCCTCTCTCAAGTCAATTCCCATCTCTGGGCTCCGTTATTCTGCGGTCTCTCTTGTGGGGGATCTTTCAAATTGCCGCCTTTTTCGAGCCATTCTCTTATCCTCTCTTTCTGGATTCTCTCCTTGTCTCCTTTTCCTGTGTTTTAAATTTGTGAGGTTCTGGGTTTCTCGCTTTTGAGCTCCTTTGTGTTTTCGACCGTTAGTGAGTGTTTGGGGGGGTGGTTGCCTTTTTTGTTGCTCTGTTTTGGTTCTTGGACTCTGCTGTGGATGCGTTGGGAGTGCAATGTCTTTGGCCGTTGGAGCTCGTTCCAGTTCTAAGACCATGGGATTCCAGGAGAACAAAGAAATTGCCGGGAAAAATGGGACTTTGATGGAAACGAAGGAAAAAAGTGGAGAAGAGAGAGGATGGGGACGATGTAGAGGAGGGTGAGGGAGAGGAGGTCCTAAACAGGCAGATGAGTGAGGCCTCTCTTTATGCCACTGAGGATGATGATGGGGAGGATGGAAAAGAGGCCAATGGAATCGATTTGGGGCCTAAGGTCAGTCTCAAGGATCAGCTGGAGAAAGATAAGGTTTGGTGCTATTCCTGTCCCTTGGGTTTCTTTCCTTTTTATTCCCAGTTTCATTCCCTTGTTTGTTGTAATTATTGGTGCTTATGGATTGCACTCCTTGGCATGTGTTCCTCTGGGGGCAGGATGATGAGAGCCTGAGGAGGTGGAAGGAGCAGCTTTTGGGGAGTGTGGATTTGAGCTCTGTAGGAGGTACGCCACTCTCTTTCTGCAAACTTTTGTTTGTTTATTATGTACTTATTAAAATATCCATTTTTTTTTAAATGTATACGTTTTGGCTTCTGTTGGAGGCTTGTGTACAAGTCTTATTTCATTATTGAAGGATTCCTTTTCCTGTTCCTATTTTATTGGCTAAGATACCTGTAGATGGATTACTACGTTTTAGATCCTTAATCAAAATCTTCTTTTATTATGAGACTTTTTCTGGCTGTTATTCTGTCCATTCTGCTGTTTCTATCTCAAAGTTGCTGAAGGTTGAGCTTTTACCCTATCCCCTCTGTGCTCTGTTTATCAGAATTTTCCAATGTTACTTTCTACCTTCAATTTTGTGTTGCTTCTGTTTTGATCCCTATACAAAATTTGGAAGTAGAGGTCCAGGTATTAACTTATCCCTACCATTTCTTTTTTTATTTTTTGAGGAAATGGAGGAAGTAAGATACTTCCACCAGAGGATATTATATTATAATAACAATACTACAAAAGATAGCAAGTTTCTAAGACATGGTCTTATCAGAAGAGGGGGAGAGAACGTCCAGCTCGTCCCTCAGTTGCGACCTTACCAAAATACAGGCTACTCAAAAGTCCCAACACTCACTGAAACCAAGAAAACCATTTACAGAAACAAGAATAGATCTTCTGCTCGGATTTTAAAAGTTTATGGCTCACTGTTCCCTACCATTTCATCAATCTATGGCTGAATTTTGGGAAATGGGTCCTCAGCAGTTGTTCCATTTTGTTTATTTATGCTTCTATGGGTTGTTCTAATTTTATTCTAAACCAGCTTGGTGATCGTTGTGTGTTTGGTATACTAACGCTTCACTTTATTATAGAAAATTTGGAGCCAGAGGTTAAGGTCCTGAGTCTTTCAATCCAATCTCCTGGTAGACCTGACATAGTCCTTCCACTTCCTATGGTCACGAATTCCAAGGGTGTATGGTTTACCTTGAAAGAAGGTAGCCCTACAAGCTCAAGTTCTCCTTCTCTGTGAGCAACAACATTGTCTCTGGCCTGAGATACACCAACAGAGTCTGGAAAACTGGTGTTAAGGGTAAGCTTTCCATCTCAAAGTTGGTATTTCAAACTGGGAATAAGCTATTTATATGTAATGCTTAATAAATTACTTCAAACATTAGTTTATTCTATTATGCTCTTAAATCAATTCATTATTCTTTATATCAGAAGAAACTATTTTTTTCTTCTCATTTGATTAGAGAGAGGTACTATGTTTAAGTCTTACAACTCATTTGTGCTAAAATTGATGTCCACTTGAGCATTTTCTATTTCAGTGGACAGCACAAAGGAAATGTTAGGTACCTTCAGCCCTCAACTTGAGCCTTACAAATATGAGGTACCAGAAGAAACCACTCCCTCAGGTATTTTTGCGAGAGGATCGTATTCTGCAAGAACAAGGGTATGATCATGCTACCGTTCTCAAAACTAATTAAACATGAGCACTGTTTATATGCAAAAGCATTTTTTAATATATTATTCAAGGATACACATGCATGCATACGTATAATTACATAGATAAATATATGTGTGTACTCAAGAGATATTCTTCTAATTATGCTAATGACTTTCCCGGATATCCATGTTAGTTGAATGCCCTTGCTCGGAGTCATCTCTGCAATGCTATCTGTTTTATTGTTATATGACCGTATTACTAGATCAGCTATATTTAGCTTACCAGAGATGCAAGAAACTATACAGAAGCCGCAACTTTTCATCGTTTGAGGCTATAGAATTATGCAACTTCTAAGGACAAGCCTCAGATTGCTACTGCCATAATCATTCAGAACCTGGGCATGGTTTACTTTAAAGATTCAAATGGTTTAAGAATCAGTTGCCCAAAATTAAAAGAAGTTTAAATGTGTGCTGATGAATTGAACATTCTTGTGGATCCAACTATGCAGTCGTATAATAATGACTATACCATTTATTTCCATATCATTCTATTATTATAAAATTGTGATGATATAATATTTATATAATCTTAATAAGATTAAACGATGTATTCCTCTTAAAAAGACAGAAGAACAAAAATGTTTTGGGGTGCATTTCCAGGGAAAAGGGAAATGAAAATGTATGGCAGACTTGAATACTTCTTCGTGTTCTTTTTCTAGAGAAACATATCATCCATACTTTGTGATGTAAAGCCTTTTGTTTTCTAATGTCGTGACTTTCTTGTGTCAGTTTCTTGATGATGATGGTAAGTGCTACTTAGAGATCAATTACACATTCGACATCCGCAAAGAATGGCCATCGACAACCAGCTGAGAGCACTGTCTCCATCTGGAGAATTCGCATGCCTTCAGAGGCTTTGAATTATCTCAGCAATTTCAGCAAAATCCAGTTACTGATAGGAAGAAAAGGCTAAATATCTATAAGGGCAGGGCATCAATTATGAGGAAGCTTGGTACCATGAGATCTATCCTTTTCTTTGACTTGTTAGTCTGCAATACCGTTGTGGGTGAAGGAATTTATTTGTTTGATTGTTTTGACTTGTTTCTTGTTGCAAGGTTAACCATCTGTATATGGATTGTTAAGGAATAACATTGACAGTGTCACAAGAATTAGTACTATTTGTCTACTTGTCAGCACATAAACACCAGCTTGTCCTTGCACACATGTGAACTGATTTTGTTCCCTGAAGGATATGTTTTGTACGAGTGTTTCAAACATTATTATATTTTATGATTGTTGCTTGTTCTGAAGGTGTTAACTATCAGTGAGTTATATGCTATCCATGACCCTCCCTATGATAATTTTCCAAACCATCCATCTGCCTGTATTTATACATGTACTCTTCCACTCAAAAGCTTTTCCATGATCTGGAAGCATCAATTCGAAGTTCAGTACCCTTTCTTGGCTTACATTGCTCTTGAACTTCACAGTTATTTCATGGGTTTCCAGTAGGGCTTGAAGTATATTGCCTCTGTCATTTGGTGGCCCATCTATATGTGCAGGAAAATCTGATCCTATGGCTGGGTAAATTTCTTGTTTCCTAGCAATGATTTGTCCTATGGTTTGAGGTCTGTTTCTGGTTGAAAACATGCTGTCTCATTTGCTGTATTGTTCCTCAACACATTCCACACCCCACTCATCTGCTATGTTGGTAACTAAATGTGAGAGTGCTCTATAGGAGACGCATGATGGACAGCACACTAAGTGGATATTAAGTTGTATTCCAAAGTTAATCTTCCATATAATTTTTATTTATAAATTTTAAATAAATATTAAATGTTGACTGCTTGAAAATTTAAATATAAAAGTACCAAGAGTTCTTGTATTAGCATTTGGAGTGAAATAAGCTGAATAATCACTACAAGAAATTTAATTTTTTGCGACGAAATTTTTTTTTCTCTAAAAATCATATTTCGTCGCTAAAAGTATTTGCGATGAAATATATCGTTGCTAAAATTTGTAGAGAAAGCCTCGTAGCAAGACGAAACGATTTTATTTCGTCGCAAAAAATAGTAAATCTAGACAATGAAGTATTCGCTGTATTAGCGACGAAAAAGTTTTGCCGGGCTTAAATTTTTGTCGCTAAAATTGCAACGAAAATAATTTCATCGCTAAATATAGTGATTAAAAAAATATCCTCTTATTTTTGTGACAAAATTTTCTTTCATCGTAATTTTTACGATGAAAAGAATTCATCGTAAAATATGGCGATGAAATTCGTCGCAAAAAAAATTTGTCGCAAAAATTTTGTCGCGATAATTGCGACGAAATAAAATATTCGTTGCTATAATTGCAACGAATAAAATTTCATTGCGATAATGGAGACGAAATAAAAATTTCGTCGCAAAAAATTAAAATTTTTAGCGACGAAACTATTTTTTCATCGCAAAATTAGCAACGAATAAAAAATTTTGTCGCAATGTATAATAAAATTTACTTTTTGGATTCACAAATTTTTTTTTTGCGACGAAATTAATATTTTATCGCTAAATTAATTTGGATAAAAATTTAATTTTATTTTTTTATCAAAAAAAATCTGCTCAAATACAAATTCTCAGATCAAACATATTTACATAACAATATATTAACACAATAGAAATATTCTAATTCAAAATACCAATTCCAAGTAACAAAAATTTCATAGCCATCGTTGTCATATACAAAAATATAAGTCCATACACCATTTAATTTAAAAAACTACAAACTAGGTATGATCTGACTCGTTGGCCTCGTTCCCTTCTCCAGGCGTCGATCCCTGACCCGATATATGTCGCGATGGTGGTGCAGAGGCGGCGTCATGTGACTGTAGAGGTGCTAACTCAGAAGCATCAATACCGAGCCGTCCCACCACCGCAGCTACTATCCTCTCGAGCATTTGACTACGATTCATCCAGTAACTAATCTGATCTTGCATCATGCTCATGGATGTCCTAACTGTCTCTGGCACCGATGCATCATCAGACCGGCCGGATGACGAACTGCATGATTTTTTGGACCGCATGCTATGACCAGATCCTAGCTGCCACCTGAGGACGGTATCCAAAATCGTATTATCTGCCATCAAACAAACCTGCTGCGATCCAGTATCACTGTCAGATCCAACCTCCCTCATCACCTGCTCTCTCAATTCTAACATTTTTCCTTCACAATAAACCAATAAAATCATAATTTTTTTCAAACTCTTTAAAAGTATTCAAAATGTAGAGTAATGATACTTACATGATGCTGTCTCGCCTCCTCGGTCACGAACTCGCCACTCTTGTTTTGATAGAATTTAGCATAGGCGTCGACTCCGGATAGTCCCTATTCAAATAAAAAAAAGAAAAAAAAGATATCAAAATAATATAAATATTTAATAAGAAGTTACAAAGTATGATTGCAAATGTAGTTACGTACCATCCTCTTCATTCCCTGTGCAAAAGAGGTACTTCTTTGCGTGTGAATAGAATCAATCTTACTCCTATTCACCTTATTCGTCTCCGATCGTCGCTACAAAATACATACAATTATAACCAATAAAGGACATAACAAAATTAAAATAACTTGAAATACTAGACATACCTGAAATGCCTCACTTCCAAAATACTCACATAACCACCGCCAATCGTCACTAGACCCAGCCCAATTTCTGTATGGCTGGGTCACAAGATCAATCTCCTTCACCTGCAGCTCATTACAGTATTTATGAAGCCTACATTGCCGATCTCTGTATCTATTTGCAGTCATTTTGAGAATACATGCCGTCACTTCTTCGTCGGTGCAATCCTCGAAGTCAATATTATCCTACACAGTCATCATACCAAAAAGCAAATATATGAAATTATTCATATAATAAAAATTTATTTATATAATCAAAATAATATGGATCATGTAATGATATGCAAGACATCCAAATTTAATTCTTACCTTGATGTGAGAGACTAGAGCATCACGGTATCGAGGAGCTACATGCTTGAAACTTTCAGCAGCCCACTGAAAATGATTCCACATATACAAACTGATCTCATTTGCGACGATACTAGCCTCTGTGCCAACTGGATGATCTCGAAATATCTGTACCTTCGGCTTTTCATTGTGCGTATGCACATATTTTTCAAAATAAGACCCCTACTAGGACCACGCACTGCACGTCGATACTGGTTCCTGCATGTAAAAATTGGTGAAATGAACATATATCATGTATCACTAAATGCATATAACAAAAAAATATATATGATTTATAAATTGATAGAGATGTACCTGTAAGGGGATGATGCTGCGGTGCCATGACCTCTGGCTGGGCAAGCTCTGGCTGAGCACTAGTCTGCTCTGTGGACTCGGACAACTAAGTCTCATCTAAATCCTCTAACTCATCATGCAAAATACTAAAGTGAGGATGTGTATCATCAAGCGGAGCCTGCTGCCTACCCCGTGAACGTCTACATCCAAGACCAGTCATGATGCTGTAATTATTAAATAATATAAATCAGCACGTAATCAAAAAAACTCAAGTATTATATGATATAACAAAAAAATAAATTGAATTACTTATTCATATTAATTATTATTCTCAGATTCTGAACTCGTGTCCATATAGTCGTCTTCGATAGGAGTCATAGAAGACTTTGACCCTGAAGTGCTATCATCATCATCGTTAATGAAGTCATTATTAGATCGTGCTCGTGCCCGTGCCCTTATCGACGATCCAACAATACAAACATCCTCAGGTTCATAGTCGTCTCTTTGTAATTGTCCTATGTCAATCGTATCATCAGGCACTAATATATTATCTGGTGCTTGCATTTGATATGCTTCGTTTTTAATAATTGCACGGACTTCATTCTCTAGATCTTCATCGTTCGGGTATGTGAAAAGTGCGGGATTAAACAAATGCCTATGCTGAGCCCTTATTGCAACTCGTCAAGGCTCTTTCATTTTGTTATCATCAATATACCACACTAGTCTCGCTTGCTTTGCAAAAATATAAGGATCACTTTCGTACCATACATGACCAGTGTGGACACTGACAAGTTGAGGATCTATAACATTTGGCCTGTGTCGTCCTAAGTCATACCATCGATACTTGAATAACACAATCCGTCGAAGACCACTATATCTCAACTCTATAACCTCATGCAGAACATCAAAAAATCTATTATTTCACCATTGTGCTCTCCCTCCACGCTTATTCCATAATTCTGTATGGTTCGATCGCGATCACGATTTTTCGTTAAGAATCGCACACCATTGACTATGCATGCTGAATATACTGATACACGTCTGTCAGATTTTCGTGCAAGTGCAGCTAAGTCATTACTGATACAGTTAGGATTGTCTATACGTAGCTGAGCTATCTACAATTAAAAGAACAATAAGCAGGTTAAATTTGATAAAATAATACTATATAAATAAACTTTTAATCATGGATGAATATTAACATAACTTACCCGTTCGTCAAACCATGATGCGAATTGATTCCTATGTCGTGCCGCTGCTAATGTAGGATTGATTCTTCTGAGCTCACTTTCGTGCTCACTGAAGTGATACAGTAATATCATGTATATTTTAATTTAGAGTCCACGTACATTCATTGATATATCAATAAATAAAAATTAAATGTATATACTCACATCATGTACGCTTCTACCTCCTCGCAATTGTTTAGCACATACCAATACATGTCATCCGTTTCTTGTGGTGTCAACATTCGAAAATCTTTTTTACCATATGGTCGGGCAACATTGGAGAACACGGATAATCTATCGGTTAGAATCTCGTCAACATCGATATTTCGTTGTGGTCTTGTAAATTTGGTCTCCACTCTCCGAAGGTACATAGAGCAGAATGTCAAACATTCATTCATAACATGTGCCTCTGCTATTGAACCTTCAGGCCGTGCTTTGTTAGTGACGGCACTCTTGTATTCTCGCATCTCCCTATTCAATAAATTATCAATTGATATCACATATAATAAGAATATAATAATAATAATAAATATTACAATATCATGCAATTATCTTTCAATTGGGTACATCTATCTTGTATGTACTGGCCCACCCAATCTAGCCTCATGTGGAAGATGAACAGAAAGATGTACCATGATATCAAAGAAGGCGGGAGGGAATATCATCTCGAGCTTACAGAGAGTAATGATAATCTTCTTCTCCAATATGTCGATCTGACTTCGTCTCAATGTCTTCGCACATAAGCCCCGAAAATAAGTTTCCAGATCAAGTAACGCATCACACACATTATCCGACAACAATCTGTGCAAACCAACTGGGAGCACATGTTGTAGAAGCACATGATAATCATGACTTTTTATCCCGACGATCTTTCCATCTTTCGACTTGATGCACCGTTTCAAGTTTGAGGCGTATCCATCAGAAAATCTTACTGATCTCAAATATGAAAGAAATTGATTTCTCTCTCTTCGATTCAGTATATAACATGCCAATGGCTTCACCAGCCTATCCCCCGTCGAATCAAATATAATTCCTTTCTAATCCACATATCCTCTAAGTCAAGACGAGCCTTCACGGTATCCTTTGTTCTTCCTTCGATATTGAGAATGGTATAAAATACATTATCAAATATATTCTTTTCAATATGTATGACGTCAAAATTATATCGAAGAAGAAGCATTTTTCAATATGGAAGATCAAACAACTTGCTCTTTTTTCTCCAATTTTCGATACTTGTTCGCACCCCTACTTGGCTGGCCAGACCCTTACCAAATATGACATCCTGTGGGTTGGGTAACTGATTTAAAATATTGTCCGTAGATCAGAATCTTGACTGCGCACGTCGTTCATGCTTGCCGTTGAACTTAAGACTTCTCTTCCATCTATGATCATCTGGCAAGAAACGTCGATGGTAGGTAAACAAATCTTTCATGAATACGGTCCGATGTAATATCATCGTTACAAGTTGGGCATGCTTTATACCCTTTTGTACACCATCCAGAAATATCGTCATATGCAGAAAAATCGTTAACTGTCTAAAGCAGTGTTGCATGCATGCGAAAGATGCCTGCTGCAACATGATCATACGTTTCGCATCTTTCTTCCCACAAATATTGTAACTCTTCAATCAATGGCTCTAAAAATATGTCCATGTCTCTTCCAAGGGCATGGAGACCCGGGATCAACAAGGCCAGTAGATTAAAAGGTGATTTCATGCACTTCCATGGCGGTAAATTATAAGAAAAACCATAACAGGCCACATACTATAAGTAGTACTAAGATTACCATATGAATTAAATCCGTCTGTTGCCAACCCTAGTCTGACATTTCGTGAAT
>KE504992.1:585260-596611 GCA_000441515.1 Elaeis oleifera | reverse complement strand
AATAATTAGAATAGTAATAAGAGTACAATAATATCTAAAAAAATAGGATGATAATGATATTTGAAAAATTATTTCATACATTCGATCCAGTAAAATATACGGGTCATTGATTAATTATTTTAAAATAAAAAAATTGCTTGAGATGGGATTTTTTTTTTTCTTCCCTTTTTCTTGATATCATGCAAAACTCTGAAGCCCAGTGCAACTTCAGGTCCGTGAGGCTGGATGTGTGAAAGCGACCTCCAAGAGTTTAGAGTTTTCCGTAATATATAGTCATGGAGGTAATGGGTAACAGATTGATGACTCTTCATGAGCACCATTAATTTTGACTAATAACAGTAATACACACCTAAATATTTTCTGCACGCTTAACATTCTTCAAAGTTACTACATCTATTCTATCATACAGTTCATACTTCCTGTGCCTCCATGACTAATTGTGATCATATATCCTCTATCTCGTTGCACCAATTTTTGCATAAAAGCATTTCGTGCTAACAATTCTCATGTTAATTTAAATAATTATAAAATGAATCATATTTAACTTAATAATTTTCAAAAGTATATGCATGTCCTCCTTCTATCATTCAAAATAAATCATATAAAGACTTGTTAATATGTAATAAATCTCAAGTAAAACTCGAGTTGTATTTAGTTCGTCATCATATTATATTTCATATTGCATGTATTACATGATGAATAATTGCGTCTCGTCATAGGAAATTATGTAATTTACCATTCAAAGGATGCTAATCAAGAAAAAAAATCTTATAAGAAGCCCTTCTCAAGTAAAGCAATGAAATAGCATGAGCATAAACAGCAGTTACTATATAACCGTAAATTTAAGCAGGACTTTGGTAAATTAGAACAGTGGTTTACATTGTTATGTGGTAAAGGTTGAGGTATCCTATGAGTTTTTCTTTGCGGTGGGTTAGGTCTGGTGCTTATGGGATCATCTGATGGTCTAATATAGCATAAGCTCTTGGATCATGCATGAGATATGTTAAAATATAGAGTCGCATGTGAGATATGTTAAAAAAAAAAGCTGAAATGCATGATGAATGGCCTTGTGCTGCATCTGATCATTAGACTGTCCCATCAACTTAGGATCCAACACTTTGTATTATAATTTTGTTCCTAACCAATAACTCAAGTCCAAAATGTAAGCCGCCCGCGTGACGCCGAAACCGGTCCGTCCATTCCCGCATTTGGGCAGTATGTCCCCCATCACTCCACCATTGGATCACCCACCTCCGCTTTGAGATCTGTGCAAGCGGATTAGTGGCGGAGTTGGGATCGCTTTGGGAGCTGCGGTGGGTGATCTAACGGTGGATGCGGTCTATGAATACGCCATCATGGTCTTCGCGGTTCCGCAGAAAAAGCCGTTTTTATCCTTCAAACCTTCTTATTTATTTATTTAGTCTTTTCCTCGCCTTTCGGCAGAGCCAGATTAAAAGCCTCGGGCCCCCACCATCCCTCCCTCCCTTACCCCGCGATTCTTGGAGTTCGAAATAGAAATAGGAAAGAAAACCCAAAAAAGTACGGAGATTTCGCATTTTCGCATGAATCTTCGATTCCCACGGGTAGGTTTCTTGTGATCCCATCAGCAAATCGTGAGGTCTCTTTCTTGTTTTGGGATTGGGAGGGCTCTTTTCCTAATTTTATTCGTTTTCTTCAAGCAAGAGTGAAGAATTTGCTTATTCTCAGATTGGAATCGATCAAGATCGTGGTTTCTGAGATTAGTTTGGTGATTTCGATCTGAATTCGATTAAAAGCTCGGACTTTTCGTTTGTATGTTGATTGTTTCGACTCTTGGTCTCGTGAAACCGATGAACAGAGCAGGGAAGGATCATAAGATTAGAAAACAGGGATTGAATCGAGAAAGAGATGTCAGCTGCTGGGATCTTCGTCTCCGATCCCTGGCTCCAGAGCCAATTCACCCAGGTGGAGCTCCGAGGCCTTAAATCCAAAGTAAGCAATTCGAAACAACCCTCCTCCTGTTCTTAGTTATGATGACCATGCGATGGTATCGCTTCTTGATTCGAGAATTATATATTTATATTCTTGTTGTTCATTCTGTGATGGAATTGGATAGTTCTTTCCGCGAAGAAGGAGTCGGGTCCTGTGAAGCTGGGAGATCTTCCACCGATGATGGTAAAGTTGAAGGGTCTCAATGAGTTGCTCACCGAGCAAGAATAACGGCGATCTTGGGCGAGTCATATCCTGACACCGACCGAGAGATAGACTTTGAGTCATTCCTTCGGGTATTATTGAGTTTTTGGTCACTGTTTCTTGGTCAAAGTTTATGTTTGATGAGCGTAGGGGCTAGATTGATGAAGTCGAGTTGATTTCTTGGGCAGGTATATTTGAATCTACAGGCGAGAGCAGCAGGCAAATTGGGCGATGCGAAGAACTCATCGTCATTCTTGAAAGCAACGACCACCACACTCCTTCATACCATTAATGAATCGGAGAAGGCATCGTATGTGGCGCATATAAACAGTTATCTTGGGGAGGATCCATTTCTGAAGAAGTATCTGCCTCTGGACCCTGCCTCTAATGATCTGTTCAACCTTGTGAGGGATGGTGTCCTCCTCTGGTGAGTTATTTTTCTGTACGTTGTATTTTTTTTTGAAAAGCTTGAGAGAATAAAGCAGATAGTTATGATGTTTTATATGTCAACGTTTGCAATTCTGTTCTCTAAATGCTACTGGTTTTAGTAAGAGACCTGATTCTATCCACAACTAATCAATAACAAAAAGTTCTCTGATATGATGTAGTAAATTGATCAATGTTGCGGTGCCGGGGACAATAGATGAAAGGGCAATCAATAGGAAACGAGTACTCAATCCATGGGAGAGGAATGAGAATCATACTCTTTGCCTCAATTCTGCAAAGGCTATTGGGTGCACCGTGGTTAACATTGGAACACAGGATCTGGTTGAAGGGAGGGTAAGTGCAAGTGAAATTGTCATTTGATAAAAAGGCCATCTAATTTAATATTTCTTTGTTGGCTTCATTAGATTTGGAATAAGATGTTTTCCAATTTTTTAGTAGTTTTTCTTGCATTTATTTTGAGAAGACATATCCAGCATGGACAACACGTTTGACAAAGACTCCTACCATTTTTTTTATCTTCTTGCTTGTGTTATTAAAATGAATTGAATAGTTTTTTTTTTAATTCAGTTATTACCTATTAGTTAGTGCAACTTGTATCATAACCATATGCATCGAGCCTTGTCCCAACTATTTGGTGGATTTTCCTTCACCAAATGTTCCTATTTAGCACCATTCTTGATGTTATTTGAAGCTCTTTGACATCTTTTATCGCAGCCTCCATTCATATTATTTTAGGTCTTCCCTTTACTATGCATCCATCAACTCAAATTAAGGTATCGCTTATTATTTGAGCCTAAGCAGGTCTTCATTGTAAATGCTCATTACCATCTTTATTGATTCCTAGTCACGTTGTCCTTTGTTTATGCAACTATTCTAGCTCGTCTAATATATTGAATTCTTACTCTAGTCTTCGTAATTTTATGACATATTATCTTAACATTCTTATCTCTATCACACTCAACTTGTTTTCCCAAACCCTCTTTATTAGCTAATACTTTGCGCAATGGGACATTGCCAAAGTACACATCGATCACCCGAGGCATTTATTCATCTCATTGAATAGTTCTAATTATATAACATATGTTTTCATCTATCTCTTTGTTATGCTATCTAATAAATACCAAATAACAAGAATCAGTCACTTTTTACTACCTCTTGTCCGTCAATCTTAATTGAGGCCTCATCTTTTTCTGTATTTCCAATAAAGATGCGTTCCATATATGTTATTTTTGTCTTGCTGATTTTTAAAATTTAATTTTGTACTAATCTAGACTTTTCTTATCAATTAACGTTATATGGTCTATGCATAATATACCCCATGATAAATTCTTGTGAGCATTAATAATATGTTAAAGGATTATACAACCTTAACTATTCTAGCAAGCTTCTGCACGTGTTTGAAAGTGGCTTTCAGTCTTTTAGTTTCTTTAGAAGCTGCTTTCTATGTTAAAAGTTGCTGCTATGACAATCCCCTCTGAAAATTGTCTACGTTTTGTTGCATGTGGAGCAGCTTGTGCTCTTCTTTCTTAATTAACTCTGTACTGCATTTCTTGCTATCTTAACTGAGAAATTATTTTTTTTATGCAGCCTCATTTGGTACTTGGTTTGATATCTCAAATTATAAAGGTACACACTTGAAACTCTTCCTCTCTCTTTCCCACCACCACCACCACCCCCTCCCCACTCCTCCCTTCCTCCCGGCTCAATGAAACACTGGGAGTTGTTTGCAATCCTTTATTGAAGTGATAAAACTCTCTCTCTCTCTCTCTCTCTGTCTCTCTCGCCCAACGCCCCCTGTCTCTCTCCCTTCCTTCCCGCTCAATGAAACACTGAGAGTTGTTTGCAATCTTTTATTGAAGTGATTCAATGTTCTGAAAAGAGGGTTATTATAGGAAGAATTGATGGTTTCATTTGAGCATTGCAACTGTGATGGCTCAGGTCATGCAAGCAAGGCTAAAATAGTTGTTCTCTCTGGAAAAAGAGAAATTTTCATATACAATATGTATAATTATATATCAAGAATACAGTAATGTAATTGACTGATCTGGTGTCCAATAATCAGATACAACTGCTAGCAGATCTTAACCTCAAGAAGACACCTCAATTGGTGGAGTTGGTGGATGACGGCAAGGTCAAGTAACAGTAACTTTTTTTTTTTGGATGCCTATAACATAGTATTATATGATAATTATGTAGCTTATAATGCTGCTATTATGATGTGCAGGATGTGGAAGAGCTGATGAGCTTGGCACCAGAAAAAATGTTACTGAAATGGATGAATTTCATCTCAAGAAAGCAGGTTACAAGAAAACTGTAACAAATTTTCCTCTGATGTTAAGGTACATACCAGAATTTTGAATTAGAAGATTTTCTATCATTTTTCTCCTTCAGTTATGCACACCATGTTGACTTAGAAGATAGAGTAAATTCTATGTATAGAAACAGCAACTTTATCATTGAAATGCCATGGGCCAGAAAACTTGTAATTCAGATTTTAATATTGCATTCATGATATAGCCCTTTAAGTTCACATTAATGATTTACTTACATAATCCTGCTAGTATGTGGGCACTTTCAAAAGCTTTAATCATTTCCCAACAAATCATAGTCTTGTGTTTTATGCCAGAGGATCAAAAACATCATTGGAGAGAGACTTATGGTGATCTGTTGTATTAATTTACTATTTTGTTCCTGACACAGGAGTGTTAAATACATGGGTGCTTCTGTTCTAAGTTCTGACAAATCAATACTGCTATTATGTTGTAACTAAATGTCTCTCATACAGACAATTTATGATATGACTTTTTGAGTCCATCTTTATCATTTTATGGTGGTAAATTGCATGCCTTGTCAGATATGGTAATGGATCTTCTCTCAAAGTGCAGCATTTCTGTTTTTGCTAAAAACTTATTTTGGTTTTTGTGATTAATATTATTAAGGAAGCAAGTCATAGATATCTTGATGAAGATAATAGAGAGAAAAATATTTTAAAATGGGAAAGAATGGATTATCCTGCTCTACAATTGACAAATGTGAAAATCAGTGACATTCTCAAGATATATAATTGCTCATAGCATCAAAAATTATAAAATTTATAGGTTGGAGATGCTCTTCTACCTCTAAAGCTCCTTTAGGTGTATGTTCTGCTCCATATGGTGGCACTATATTTGTAGAATTTGATCAATTATTTGTACATTGGAATAAATTTGGTGATATATTTTAAACCGCAACTTTCTTATTTCATTTGTCAACCAGGAGAATTTGATAGGCACCTTTATTGAGTGAGATAGTTGCTTTTCTAAGCATCATGGAGTACTGCTTTTGCATGTACATGTGATTAATGTTTCTCTTCCCAAATTTTCTTCTCATTCCTTTCTCCTGTTATGCATCCATCAGTTATTATAATGTTTATTTATCTCACAAACCCATATACTTACAGGATGGAGAGGCATATGCTTACCTTCTCAATGCTCTTGCTCCCGAACATTGTAGCACAGCCACCTTGGATACCAAAGATCCTAATGAAAGGGCAAAAATGGTACTTAACCAAGCAGAGAAATTGGATTGCAAAAGATATTTATCTCCAAAGGACATTATTGAAGGCTCTCCTAATCTGAATCTTGCATTTGTAGCACAAATATTCCAGCACAGGCAAGAACTTGCATTCCTTTACCCCTTATACATTGTGCCTTGTAAAGGACTACATTGATTGTTTATGAGTGGTTTATTGTATTGCACTGGAATAAATCTTTAATATATTAACTAATGGAATATTTTTAAACAACAGTTTATTTCTCCCTTTTTTGGTTTATTTTTGCTGTTGGTCTTCATGTGATGTTCAAATTCTCAGGCTGGCAAGTTCATGTCCTTTGCTATTTCCATTTAAGTTTGCTATGGTCTTTCTGTCCTTGCTCCTTACTCAATCCAAGATGACTTTTAGACTCCAAAAATTGTTTGCTATTTCAAATGCATTTATTTGCTCAAATTTAGATCATGAAAGAACTCTGGTAAAAAAATAAGCTCATATTATGAAAATTTGTTACAGATTGACTCCTCAATCAAAGAAGATAAATCTTCAATTTTTGATGGAGAAGTAATGAAAGAAAGAAATGGTGAACAAGAATAGACAATTTATATCTTCCTTTATTCTACAAAATTTACATCAAAAAATTTAAGAATAGAGGCCCAAAAGGCTGTTTGGCTACCTATGATCTGAAGCCTGAATGATAGTTTTAGTGATGAAAGGGTGTAGGCTTTCCCTCAAAAAAGAAAGGTTGTGTAGCCTCTGTTTTATCTCTTCTTGTTCCATAGAATTCTTTACTTTTTTTCTCAAATGAGGGAGATCTCACTTAAAGACCACCACCTGGTTCTCCTTTAAAAAAGTGGATGGTCTCACGCCTTAAATCTTTGCCTATATCATTTATACCATGGATGCACCATTGTCTAATTTATGTACCAAATAACTTCCTAGTATATGATCCATTAGCTGGTATAGTATCTTCCGTCTAATCATCACTTGAATTTGCAATTAGTCCCTAAAATAATATGAAACCACTAAACATTAAGAACTAGATTACAACAAACTCAGCTACTCCTAGATGGTTTCATGCATATCGATCCCTCCATTTTGGTTCATCACATGATCATACATATTGCATCCCTCCCTCCCCTTACCCCTCACCTTCCTGTTTGAACCATCATTAGCTTGCATGACATGGGACCAAACCATATCTCTACTTTTATACTTTTTATGCTGTTCTAGCGCACTTATTCTTACTCGACCCTTCGCAGGCTCTAAACATATCCTCCTTTGCACTCTTTTCTTTGCATGCTCATTTATGCTATATTTTCTCTGTGTCCCAAAACTTCATGCATATGATGTAATTGCTCTGAAGGTTCTGTGATTGGCCATTGCATTCAATGATTCCAAAAGACTTCATGGAACTGATCTACTTTATTGACAATGTTCAAGTATCTTTAAAAGATTCTTTCACAAGTCAATTTGTATGATTGAACTTGTGTAAAAGATATCTGCTGAGGAAAACTCTCTACCTTTCAATTGTCATTGCATTCTGCATTATGGCCATTCCAAGCATACCTTTAGTTGGTGTCTACTTTTTCAGACTGTCATATCATTAAAATAAAAAGTAGGTGAATTTAAAAAATGAGTCAATCTATTGTCATCAACACCTTGCTGATAGTGATTACATACCTAGTCCCAACCTCATAGCAATGGCCCTTTATTGAGTACAAGTGGAGTGTAAGATTGACCAAGGCTGATTGCCATTAGGAACTCCCTAGTCTCTTCACAAGTAGGTTGTACATCGTTCTTTTGCTCCCATATATTTTTTAGCTTTTCTGGATACGAGATCTTGACACATGTGATGTCAATGATTTTTTTCTCAAAAAAAAAAAAGGACGGTCCTGTTTGCATCTATTTGTCTTCCATATTTGGGATTAGGAAAATACTCTAAATCTCTATAGGATATCTACTTTAAATAAAAATAAACACGCAGACTTTTCCTCTGTTTTTTTGGTGCTGGATGCATATGGATTCTGGAGAAACAGTGAAGTCAGTCAATTAGGAGGGCTTCAGGCATGGAGGCCTGCCCCTTTGCCATTAGCATTGCACAGTTAGATAACATCAGATATCCCTCGGTCTTATGGCTCAATAAATGTGCTCCCTTGGTATATCAGGTTCGTTTACCAGATTATTATAACTCTTGTGTCTGTTCCTTCTTTTCAAACTACTTATTTCCCAGTCAGTTGCATGGAAAGTGAAGCCAATATAGTTTCATGAAGTCCCTGTTACCTAATATAGTTAAAGCATTATCCCATATTTCATTTGAATGAATTAAAAGTTCTAGTCCACTGTGATCCACATCTCATGTTTTTTCATGTTTCTAACTTCTATCACAGTGAATTTCCTCCATTCATGTGGCACACTAGCTTCATCCTAGTCTTCAAAATATTTTCCCTTCATTTCAAGTTTTAGTTTTCCTCATATTTCCAGGCCCATTCTTGTTTTTCTAACTTAATCTTAGAGCCTTTATGACCCTAAATGACATTCATAAGCATCCTCCATTCCAAATTTTCATTGCTTTCCTACAAGCTCTTCACCATCTTAACATCTATGTGGTTAATATTGGTTTCATAACAGCCATTACTATTCATTGTAAAAAAGTAACAAAAAATCAACAGCAAAAGAACAATATTATTTGATTGTTACCGTTCATGGAATATTTGACAAAACATCATATTTGAGCAGCAAAAATCACCCTAGCCAGGATGAAGCGTCTGGAAGGAAAAATACCTCCAGCTTTTACTATAGATAATAGATGCTTGAGGCTGGAAAAAATTGCACCGAACACTGCCTTCTGATCATTTTAAGAAATGGTGAGGTGTTAATCTATTAAACATTTAGATGTATTTATACTATGACTTTGTTGTGGGAATGTTCAGATGATTATCAGTAATATTGATGAGCACTCTTTTTCCTCTAATATACTCTATCTCATGTTAAGATGTAAATATAGCATAGTACTAATAATTTTTATGTTATACAGGAACGGTCTGTCTGCTGACAGCAAAAAGATGTCCCTTGCAGAGATGATGCCTGATGATATCCAAGTAGCTAGAGAAGAAAGAGCCTTTCGGTTGTGGATCAACAGTCTTGGAATTGCAACATATGTTAATAATTTGTTTGAGGATGTCAGAAATGGGTAAGCTATATTTGACGCAACAGGGCTTATTTTGCTATCTTGATAAATGATAAAATACATGCAGATGGGTTCTTTGGAAGTACTGGACAAAGTGTCTCCTGGATCAGTTAATTGGAAGCAGGCAACAAAGCCTCCCATCAAGATGCCATTTAGAAAGGTGGAGAACTGCAACCAAGTTATAAAGATTGGAAAGGAGTTGAATTTTTCACTAGTAAATGTTGCTGGGAATGACATTGTACAAGGAATAAGAAGCTCATTCTTGGTAAGCAGTATGTTATCTTGAGGGTACTGATGTTCATTTCTTTGTTACGTTTAATATTTTCTGTACTATATTAGTTGTAGTATAAGAAAAATTCCCTTTTTACCTTAAATTCTAATGAGACGGGCAGTCAGTCTTATTGCACTATAGTGGCGCAAACATTCCTTGTAGGTACCCTGATTGTTTTGTCTGCATAATGTGTATGTACAGACATCCAGAGATGTGATCTGCTCCTGAATCTTTCTTTGCCCACATATTATTGTGTACCGATACTGTATGAGCCAAAATTATGATTCAGCAATGAAGTTTTCAGAACATATATCTGCCAGCATATCTTTTCCTTTTTAGCTTCTTTGATAATGTAACAGTGTGCTATATGGCATTACAACTTGTTTTACTTTACTAGACTTTGGATTCTGTGGTTTCTTTTTATTTTTTGGGTAAGAGTGGAACCTTGCTGGGGCATAGTTATCAGCTTGATACTTAAGGTGTTTGAGCAAACTTTATAGCAGATTGTATCTATAGATATGCTTGTTTGCATTGTTTGCTAGTTTGGTGAGTATCTCAACTACAAATTGTTAAGGGTACACTGAATCAAGTCGATATGCCTAATTGAAGAAGATTGGTTGTGGTAGATGAAATCCTTTGTTTTGATTCATTTTGTAGGTTATCTAAATTTCTGGAATAAACTTTAGCCTTTGAAACTAGTTAGAGTTTCGCCACTTTTGAGCAATGACTAATTTAACTTTGCTTAATCATCTCTGTAAATATGTGG
Source organism: Elaeis oleifera (assembly GCA_000441515.1). Classification (NCBI taxonomy): domain Eukaryota; kingdom Viridiplantae; phylum Streptophyta; class Magnoliopsida; order Arecales; family Arecaceae; genus Elaeis; species Elaeis oleifera. The sequence continues at coordinate 586,236 of KE504992.1, read as the reverse complement.
AGATTGGCTTTATGTCAGATGTATTGAACCAGAGAATATCACAGTAAAAGTGGGCCTTGTAAATTCCTTATCTTCTGACTGCTATTTAGAGTTATAGCTATGCAAAATAAATTTGTTAGGTTTGAGGTATGTAGGAGTCACTACTTGGAAACAAAATAATTGACTTTGCTTTGTCATTTCTTTGATACATCATGCAAATATATTTCAACAAGAGACTACCAGGATAAAACGTGTGCTGATGGGTTCCTATGTCCACATACTCTTATTTAAGCTTATTAATGCAAAACAAATTGTTATCTGCAAATATATGTTACTACATATTGTAACCATTAACCTTCAGTTTCATCATCACATTCTCGATGGGTTGTTTGTTATGTCTTTTGTTGCAGCTGGTTGATGTTAATCATCATTTTGCAAACTTCAAGCAAATGGCTACCTTGGTGCAGTAAATTTTCAAAGCAAAAGGCAGTTAAGGAAGAGTCATAGATGTGATGTGTGTTTGATGTTTAACATGGAACATATAAAATTAAGCTCATCCAACTATTAGGGTTCCACATTTCTTTTTCCCAGCTTTTAATATGCAGAAAACTATGAGGCTTTCCTTATGGATGACCTGAAAAACATAAATGTTGGGTATAAAATACCCTCAGCCGAAGTTCTCGACAGGCGGCAACAATTCGTGCTTCTCTAAGACGGGTTCTTCAGTCGCCTATCAGATTGCTCCAAGTGCCCTCTGGACTCCGTTTCCGTCCGACTTTCTACAGTGCTCACCGAGCCTCGCTATTGACCGATTTTCTACAGTGATCGGCGCCCGATTGAACTCCCTTCAAGTTTAGTCCACGGCTGAACTTCCTCGACGACTGATTTCTACCACTATCGAACTCCACTCGAGTTTCTGCGCCGCTCGACAGCCCTTCACCCGGACTCCTACGGGAGCCGGACCACTGCCTCAAGTCCCTACCACAGAAGGACCCGG
>KE504992.1:562976-578839 GCA_000441515.1 Elaeis oleifera | reverse complement strand
AATAAACATAAAAGGTTCCAATACTTTTCCACCATGCAAATAGGGTAAGGTTAAAATACACATCAGGTAATTAAAAAAATTCGCACTAATAAATTTGATGCGAGTGATTGAAAATGAAAATCTAAACTCTTGGATGTGATCTAGAAGGCTTAAAATGTCTACTTACAGAGAATCATATGTTCTGGAGACCCCCTAGACTAGGCATCAGACCATTCCAAAATCAACATGCTATATTGTTCCATCGTAACTATATGCTTGGGATGACTTGATGCTAGGCTAGGGCTCTCTGAAAATATACTCTTTTGTAGATAGATATTCTAGGCCATCTAAATCACATCCAAAGGTTTGAATTTCAAACTTTCAGTCACAAATATTGAATTTGGTGGAAGATGTAAAGTCTTTTCTTTGCACCTGGTGGTTAATATAACTGCATCCATGCATATGTACATACCTACATACATAACAGATGCATATATGCATACATATGCATATACATGATTGCGTAGTTCTGCTGGTCTTGGTCTGACCTTTTATCTTTTGGGCCATTAAAAATGGTTAACAGATCGCTGCTTCAACCAATAGTCTGACTCTTTCATCTTGCTTTCTTTCAGCTTACTTGTGGCAGTTAATGAGATTCAATATGCTCCAGCTCCTGAAGAACTTGAGATGCCACTCCCAGGGAAAAGAGATATCAGATGCTGATATCCTAAGTTGGGCCAATAATAAAGTGAAGAAATCAGGCAAAACTTCGCAAATGGAAAGTTTTAAGGTATTCTCATCAATTTCTCACTGCTTTTTTTCTTTTTTTTTGAGAAATATTTCCTGTCAGCTCTTTAAATATTATTTTTCTCTCAAGTTTTCCTCTTTTGCTTTCTTTGTCCCGCCAGGACAAAAGACTGTCAAATGGAATATTTTTCCTAGAGCTTCTTAGTGCTGTCAAGCCAAGGGTTGTAAGCTGGAAACTTGTTACGAAGGGTGAAGATGGTATACTCTTTAGCCAGTACACATCAAATCTAATATTCATATGTTATTGTGTGGCAATCCATCTTGAGGTCCTGCATGTGCATGTTTGCAAGATAGATTTGTGGACTTGTTTTCTATGTTTACGGAAATGAAGGCGAGAGAATGGAATTATGTTGAATTTCTACTCTTGTTAAGCACATACCAGGTCACCCATTGTTATAATCTTATTGTCAACATCTCTTATCTGCAGATGAAGAGAAGAAGTTGAATGCTCAATATATAATCAGTGTTGCGAGAAAGCTTGGATGTTCTGTCTTTTTGTTGCCTGAGGACATAATGGAGGTAAAATTAGTATGACTATGGTCCTCCAATGTTTCAATATACTTTCAGATCTTCATGTTGTGCGAACAACACATATTAGAACATAATTTACTTTGATTTTTTATTTTGTTGATTTGAAAGCATAAACATGAATTTATCAAATGCTCGATTATCCATGCCAAAACTATTTTATTTCATTGATCATTTGGATGCCTGCACCTTCCTATACACTGTTCGTACAAATGATATGATCAGATGGTCGAAATCATATGCATGGTTTGCCGTACTGCCTCGTATCGTGCTGGTCTTGTATCAATATGCTATCTTGTCTCGTACGGATACTTGGTATACTGTCTTGTACCATACTGAACCGTGTACGGACACTGTAATAGGATGGTATCTATACAGGGTCCGGTGTCGAGATAGCGAATCTTGATACGATGGAACCGAATATTTGGCTTGTTTATTAATTGATGTGCCCATCCTTCCTTTTGCCGTTGGCTTTGTGGAGGCTTTGGGCAAATTTTTTTAATTAGATTCTTATTCATTGAACGTTTCTTTCTGCTATGGCAGGTAAACCAGAAGATGATCCTTACACTAACTGCCAGCATCATGTATTGGAGTCTGCTGCAACCTGCAGAAAACTCTAAAGCACCCTCAGAAATTGCAGAGCCTGATGCTGAGGTGTCTGAGCCATCCAACCTAGATGCTACCTCATAGAAATTTCCCACAGATAGATAAGATGAAAGTGATGTTGCGAACAGCATTTCAAACTTAACCATTGATGATGTGGCTTCAGACACCTCAAAAATTGAAAATGGCAATGGTACCATTGGAGAGCAACTCATAAACTCAGTCTCTCCAAAGAAAAGCATAGTGAAAAATAAAAGAGAAAGGGCATCAAGTATTTTGGTAGAAAACTTTTAATAGATCCACTAGATAGTAGGATGCTTTTTTTTTGTATCTCATAGTGGTTCCATCGAAAGCAAAATATTTTTGCTTTTAAATTCTCATTTGAGACGGAAAAGACAATTATAGGTATCAGATTATGTTTATAGGTTTTTTAATTCTGTTATAGGTATTCTTTGACAGTCGAATTTTTGTCAAATAAATTTTTCAAAAGGAGTGGCATTTTTGGGACAGCTATGGTGAGGACAGTTTCTTGGCATGTAATACGTTTTTATAAGATTTCTTGTATGATTTAGCTTGTGAGACAATATTTCTCTCTTATTATTCAAATGTAGACTCGACAGATTTTTTTTTTCCAATGTCCATTAGAAATGGATGGGCACCAACAGAACTTATGTTTCCTCACCCAATTCACCATCATACTAGAATGTCCCTCTAGGGTAATATTGGTGGTTCCAAGGACCCCACTGGCATATCTGATCCCTCCACCACCGGCACCACCACCACCACCACCTTCACCTTGATCTCAAGGTAGCTTGGGATGGGGACTCCCGTGTGAAGAAGATGCTCCTCCGAAGTGTAAAATCTGCTCGAGAGGAGTTCCAGATTTCCCTATTAATCATACACTCTCCAATAACGGCTATGTATAAATTTCCAAAGCTTGCATCAAGGACCTGTTAAGGATGACTCCGAAGCTTGGAGTTCTGCCATAAATTTGCTGGTCGTTTCCTCAATCTTGGTTATGGCAATAACTTTAGTTCAGCACTTTGTGACGTGCCTGTCAACCATTTCACTGTGTGAGAAATGGAGCTTTCAGGCTAATGCCGCTTGCGGCAACACATAGTCAAAGGATAAAGGAGTCTTAAAGCAACAAAAGAATGGTATAACTTGATCCACGGGTGATGGTGACCATTTTCAGTCCTTTGTTGATTGTTGATTCACGGTTACAGTGCTGCCCATTGATATTTCCATTTGCACCTTGACCATCTCATGTTAAAGTATTGGTTCCGAGATTCCTTGCCTTTTTGTTCTCCTTTTCAGTGATGTATTTTGGAACTTAATATTCCTTTTTTTTTTGTTTTGTTTTTGGTGAGAATGTCACTGAGGTTGTGCGGCCCTGCATAGCAAAACGTGTTACCAGGCTACCCAAGAGCTTGATTCTCCAAATGCGGCGTTTTACGAAACATAACTTCTTCCTTGAAAGAAACCTACTCTTGGCGTGGCACATGGTGTATTGCGTGAGTCAGTTGTGCCATGTATTATTATGTCCATGATATATCACGTTGCATGTTTTCTCTTTACCGGTTAATTTTCCGGTGAAGAATCTCGAGTTGAAGGATTATATTCCATTACCAATGCCAAAGGAGAACAAGAAGCTGAGTCGGAGTACAGTCTTAGCGCTAACATTTTCATGATGGCATGCCAGGTGAATGTTGTTGCAGAGTTTTTGTGCAGCGTAAATCAGAAGAGTTATGGTAATCTATTGGCTAGTCTGAAGCTTGAGATATTATTTTCTTTCTACCTTTATATGGTGAAAAATCTGCTAGGTCTCTAAACTTCGTTTATCAATCATCAGTTATGAGACGCAGGTACCTTCATGCAACAATAGCTCTCTCGCTCTTCGAGGCCTGTTTGCAGATTTATAAGCAGCAAGATTGACTAAAAGATGCTACTTTTTGTTGAAAAAAATCATTCAAAATACCTAGAAATTGCTATTGTTGTTCATACAATTCTAAGATGATTTTATAAAGAAAATATAGTACTAAAATAAGAAAAGATCGAAAAGATCCTACCTGAATCGAGGTATGTGAAATATTGTCCTAAGAACGCGATTCGCCCCTATGCGTGGGTCTTCAGGGATCTCATCCTCAAAGTACAATAATCTGACTCAGTTCGATTCTTCTCTAATGAGTATGATCGTTATGAAGGCTAACTCAAAAGATTTTCTTTAGATATCCAAGTAGAAAAAGGAGTGAAAAAGAGAGAGATGGTCTCTATCAAGAAATAGAGGGGATCGTCAAGAAATAGAGAGGGACAGAATACAAGAACAGATGGAGAGTTTTTTTTTAATAGTCGGATCCAGAGCCTATTTATAGACTTTGTCTAGATTATTAAAGAATTGCCATGGTTTGAAAAATACGATATTTCAGAAATATCGTATTTCTTCAAAACTAACATTTTCTTCCAAAGTCATATCTCTTTGAAAAGAGTGGTTAAATTAAAAAGAATCTTAAATTTCTCAAATAACTAACATTTAGGAGATACAAAATTTAAGTCTTTCTTTTTTAAAATAAAACTCTAATAATCCCTCATAAAGATTTAAATTTTGAAAATCAAAAAGATAAATATCTGGATATTTTATACCGTGCAATAGATGAACTGTCCTCTAGATTGAACTTCACTTAGTGTTGATAATATCTATCCGAAGAAACCATGATGGATTAGACCTTGAATTAAATCATTTAACTCAGATTTTAGCTTATTACATATACGGTATGTATCAAATGGGTATTTGTGCGATTAGTGTTATTTAAAGGCCTTGCACTTAGTACCTTGATTTTCATGAGAATTTTGTTAGAATCAGCTTAAACCTCTAGTCACGGTCTATATGGCAATTCTTATATAGATAAGTCCTCTAAGAATATTTATGATCTAACATCCTGCAGATTTCTTATCTTGGACTCATGAAGAGCTCATTTTTTTCAAATTATTTGTTACTAATAAGAGTACTCATCATAGGAATGAGAGGAGATACACTTTGATATTGTGCTCCGGCATGATCACTAAATCACCTTTATTTCTACTATATTGAATCTCATTTATGGGATCTTTAATCATGGAGGTTGGATATCCACTGTTAGTGACCACATAGTGGGTTTAAACCTCATCCCCCTCGATGATTCTAGGACTCCATTCCTAGACAAATCCTTGATTAATTAATCTGTCAAGTTTTTCTCAAACTTGACAAATTTTAATGAAATGACATTACTTCTTTTTTTTTTCAGTTATCTTATAAATTTATGACAAATCCAAATATGTCGGTTCATTTTTATTAATATTTTTTGATTAGTTAGTTCAATTAGGGCCTTATTATCACAATGAATTGATATGCCCAAAATTGGCTGAGGTGCTAAAGATAGCTCTGAGATAAGATTTTAATTCATTGTGCTTCAATACAGATGGTATCCAGTGCAATCAACTTGGCCTTTATGGTGCTCTGAGATATAATAGTTTGCCTAAAAGATTCCCAAGCTACGGTAGCACCATCGAAAAGAAAAATATATCTGGTGGTTCATTTAAGATCAAGAGAATCAATAATCTAATTTGTATCATTATAACCCTCAACCACCTTAAGGTATCCAATATACAAGAGAGATGGATCAAAGATTTCTTAAGATATCAGAATACCCTTTAATAGCAGACCAATGAGATTAATTTGGATTTTGGATATATCTACTTAATTTTTCTACAGCATAGGCAATATCAGATCTTGTCCTATTTGCCACATAAAGAAGACAACCTATAATCTGGGAATATCTAAGTTAATCAATTAGTTTATCTAAATTCTTTTTAAAATGGATACTTGGATCACAAAGAGTGGATACAGGTTTTTGATCAGAATATTCAAAATTTTCAATCCTTTTCTTAATAGAATGAGAAAGGGAGAGAGCTATCCTAATAGAGGATTTGATTAGCTTCATCTATAGGATAACATCAACTTCACCTGAATCTTTTATGTTAAAATGATTTGAAAGGAACTGTTTGATTATAGATATGATTTTAAGAAAGTTTTAAAGATCAAAATATTATCGGTGTACAAACAAAGGATCACACAATCCTTGTCGATGATTTTGAAATTGATACACTTGTCATGATCATTGATTGATAAACCAAAGAAAGGATAGTTCTACCAAACTTTTCATGCCATTGTTTAGGTGCTACTTTAAGACCATGTAGATAAGTTTGCAAATTTTATTCTCTTGTCCCTTAATAATGAATCCCTCAAGCTATTCCATTTAGATCTCTTCATCTAGATCTTCATTTAGGAACACAGTCTTCACATCTATTTGATGATGATCAACTTATAAATGAAAGTAATGGCAAGAAGGGTTCTAACGATAGAAATTCTAGCTATAGAAAAATAGGTATCAAAATAATTTAAATCTTTTTTTTTGGTTATATTCTTTAGCTACTGATCTAGCTTTATCTTTTTCTGTTGATCCATCAAGTCTAAGCTTTTTATGAAATATCCACTTACAACCTTAATGATTTACTATTTGGAGGAAGATCAGTAAGGATCCAGATCTGATTTTAGATTATTGAGTTAAACTCAGAGTTGGATTACTAAGTCATAAGCAAGATGACTTAACCCTATCGAGGTCATAAACTTTAGTAGGATCAAAGAAGAGCATTGACTTAAGAATAAACTCCAATCTGATTTTGGACCCAAGATCAATTTGACTGAATCCAATCCAACTCTTTTCAAACCCCTAGGAAAATTCTTCAAAAAGAGAAAACCTCTAAATCCTTCAAATCTAGGTTCTTCCTCCAAACTTCCTAGAAGCTATAACTGTTCAAATCAGAAGCTAAACAAGAAGAAGATCTTCTGCTTCATGTGCGAATGGACAAATCATATAATGAAGAATTGCTATTACAGAAAGACTAAACCATGAAAGAAAAGAGCACTTAAATCTCAAGCGAACATGATTGAAGATGGTGCCGGACCATCCTTCAGGTTAAAAAGTCAAAAATATTTTGGTATACCTTGTCTATTCTTCTTATGATTGGTGGCTTAATTCAAGAGCTAATGTACATGTTTATTTTGATCGCTCTTGATTCTCTATCTTTCAGAAATCAAGTGGCAAAGGTATAATGCTTAGAAACGATTCTGCAACACAAGTATTAGGAACAGGTCGTATGGATCTGAAGATAATATTAGAAAAATTCTAATACTTCATGAAGTTTTGTACATCCCAAACGTTAGAAAAACCTAATCAGTAAATCTTTTCTTGCATCCAGAGGCTATAAAATTGTATTAAAATCTAATAAGCTTGTAATCACTTGTAATAATGAGTTTATTGGAAAGATTTTATATCTGAAGGTTTATTCAAGTTAAATGCAATTCCTAAAGATTCTAATAAAGATCAATCCTTTGTTCTAAATCTTAAAACTTCTAATATTTGGCATGGTAAACTTGATCATATTATTTTGATTAGATCGAACATATGGCCAACCTAAATTTAATCTTTAAAATCTATTTGGATAAAATATCAAGTGTGAAATCTGTGTTCAAGCTAAAAGTATCATAAAATCTTTCAAATTTGTTCATAAAAATTCTAACCTTCTTGATCTAATTTATGGTGATATGTGTAACTCTACCAAAAATTCAACTCGGAAAGAAATCATTACTTGTAACATTCATTGATGATTTCTCTTGATATTATTACACATATCTAATCAGATCTAAAAATGAAGTCCTAGATAGATCTAGAATCATTAAAGCTAAAGTTAAAATCCAGACTGAAAAAATCCTTAAAAGATTTAGGTCAGGTCGAGGTGGAAAGTATACCTTAAATGAAATGACCCTATTTTGCCAGGAACATGGGATCATTCATGAGATGACTCCTCCTTACTCCTTATAGTTAAATGGTGTAGTGGAACGGAACAATCGTATCTTAATGGATATGGTTAATTCAATATTAATCAGTTCAGATGTATCCGAGAACTTGTGCAGAGAAGCCTTATTAGCAGCCTATTACATCCTAAATAGAATATCTTTTAAGGATGGATATAAGATTCTTTTGAACTTTGGAAAGGTAGAGCTCCTAGATTAGATTACCTAAAAGTGTGAGAGTGCTTAGGTAAGGTAGGTATACTTGAATCTAAAAAATAAAATTGATCCTAAAACTGTAGATGCAATCTTTGTAGGATACTCCTTAGATAGTAGTATCAATATATTTCTAGTAATAAGTTTCGAAATAAGTGACATCTCTAATAATACTCTAATCGAGGCTAGAAATACTATTTATTTTAAAAATATTTTTCTTTAGAGATCAAGTCCCAAATCTAATTCAATCTGATCTATCTTCTAATTCTAGCCATATTGAATAAGAAATTTTTTGTGATTCAAAAAGGAGGGAGAGAAGTAATTCTTATTATGGACCTTTTGAACCTAAAAGAACACAAGGGTTAGAAAAGAAAAGGATTTTGATGAAGGTTTCTTTACTTTTCTAGTTGAAGATGAACCTTCCACTTTGTGCATGCAATATCTTTATCTGATAACTCTTTCTAAAAGGAAGCCTTATTAGCAGCCTATTATATCCTAAATTGATTATCTTTTAAAGATAAAATTAAGATTCTACCAAAAAAAGATAAAATAAGATTCCTTTGAACATTATTTTCCCAGCACTTTTAGCTTAGTTGCAAAAAGTACATATCTCCCAATGTAGAATGGTAAGTCACTGTAATAGAAAAATTCTTATAAAGTTTCCCAAAAAGATTTGAAGCATCAACGTGTCCATTTATCTCCTCGGTTACGTTGCATAAGACTTCACTTACAGATTTCGCCAAAATTAATTTCTAAAGTCTTGAGTTTATCTCTGTCACTCTCAATCAGGATTGTGATATTTTGCATCAATTGTTTTATTCAGGACCGTTCTTTTATTTCGTTATTCAAATTTTCAGACTTTGTTGCAAAGTAAGACCATAGTGTGTATGGTATACCTGCACTCAAAAGGATCATATAAAGATTGTGGCATCCATGTTTATTAGATCCCGTTTTATCTTTTCAAATTGCCAGTTATTCTTGAGTGCTGATGCCTTCAAATAGGACCAGAAACTCTTAAACTTGCGGTCAAACTTAGCACAGATTCTGGCAGTTGGTATTCGCTGGGTGGCAGGCAGTTGGAGTAGGTTAGCGAGGCCTAACTTGCAGCTAACTTTGACCCTTTGTGTTCAAAACCCATGATACATACAACTGCAGGCAATGGCAGTTTACTTCTTTGATAATAAACAGCAATCCTGAAATATGCCATCTTTCTGTGTTTGTAGTTTTAAAGAATTGTTTCATAGTTTCAAATAGCCTCTGCACCATGTGATGGATCAAGATCCAGTTAATTTTGCTATGACACGGCAGCAGCGAAACATCAGAACATCTGATGCATTTCAATGAGCATGTATAGTTTATGCCTGTTGCTATCTGTGAACAATTTATTCCTTGCTTTCTATGAGGATTTGACAACCATGGCCATCTGATATGTTGAGCTTCAATGGATAAGGTTTTCGAGCTGTTCCTCAACAGCTGCGATTGCCCCAAACTTGTCTCCAAGGTTCCCAAGAAGACTGTTGAAGCCAGACAATCTTAGATTGATTGCACTCAAAATCTGGACAATGTTTCTCTAGTCACTTTGGTTTATAAAGTCTTGTTGTTAGGCAATATTTTTTAACCAAACGTACTATTGGTTTATAAAACTCAAACTGGCTTGAATCTAGATCTAAATCCTATTCAAGAAGCCATTTTAGGTAGGAAAACTTCAGGTTGGAGTCCTGACACCTCCCATGTTTGAACTTATATTTATAGTGGGAACATGGAGGGTAAGTTAAGATTCCTTATAACTACCTCTTAATTGCAACATACAATACATAGCATTATTTATTGCAACAAATGATTTTTAAATGTCAATATGTTGTATTTGCTCAAGATATTGCGTGAGAGATATTGGTCCACGGTCGGTGGGCCCCGCAACCCCTTGAAACCGGCTAAGGCCCAACAGATGTTGTCGGATTGGCTTCTAAAATGTCCAACCGCGCCTTCGGTCTTCGAGACCCTCACGTGAGAAGCAAATAAAAGTCACACAATCGACCGTGTTAACCCTAGCTTTATGTGTTATTTAATATTTTATCCTCCACGAGTAAAGATGCAAATGAGTCAAACCATCCATGAGCTACTCAAGTTCAAGATCGACCCAACTCGATTATTATCGAGCTCGAGTAGCAAAATTCTCCGCTCAAAAACTCACGAGTCTACTCGAATTTATACATATTTTAATAATATTATTTTATTTATAATATATATTATTAATAGATTAATATTCGATTTCGAGTTTGAACTCAAGTTTAAATATGTCTCAGTTGATATTCGAGTCATATTCAATTGATTTCAACTTTTGCTTATTTTTTATGGAGCTGAGCTCGAGCTTGAGTTGGAGATGTTAAAGTTCGGTTGATCTCGATTCGAATTTTGAGTCTGAATATTTTAGTTGAATCAAACTCAAAATTTTTAGCTATCTGACTCAGCTCGATTCGATTGCACCCTTATCCGTGAGATGATTAACTATGTGCATTAAAATATCAGAGTTCGAACTTCAATATTTGGGACCATCCGATAGCACAATTGCATACTTTTTTACTTTCTTTCCAAAAGATATCGTTCCATTAGATATATAAGGAGGGCTTCACGAGTCGGACAACTACCATAGAATTACATCCTTTTGTTGCAAGTGATCTCCGAAGACTGATGAATCCAATATTACAATATTTGTAGAGAATCTTCCAATCTAACTAAAAAATCAGCTTTGATACATTCTTTTATTTCTAATAGGTATTTTTTTATATATTTATTTGATTTTTGTTGAGTACCGATTATGTTATTTATTAAAACCCAGGCTAGGGGAACAAGCCAAGCTAAGCCAAATAGGAGGCTCCTGAGGCTTGAGTTACCATCTACAAGGGCTTATTAAGTACGTATTGAGAGAATTTTCATGCCCGATGCATATAAGGTCTAAACCAAACTTTTGTATATTTTTATAAGCCTTTATTTTTGAGGCTTGGCTCATTTATGAGCTGAATTTCTAGAATTTGTTATGGATTCATTTCATTTCCTAGTTCAACAATCTTATTATTGAGCCAATCCTAAGCTACTCATGAATAGCTCAAGTTCTTTGTTGCCTTACCCTAAAGATTAGTTTGGCCAGCTTCCAATGTTTAATATCGGGCATATTATGAGTGGTTACTATTTATCAACAAGAAACGTTAAATTTTGCTGGATTAATATAAATTTGAATGCTATATCTAGACTTTATTCTATCTACTTTTAAGTAACACAACAAGAATGCCAACACTAGGGTTTGAACTCAAGAACCTCCTCTTAGTTAGAGAGAGCTGTTAATCGAGTGACTTATTCTGCTTAAATGTTGCCCATTCACTATTGACATCAAATTATCTATATTTCAATTTCTATAATTTTATAAATAGCTAATGCAATATGCTAAATGAATGTGAGATATATTGCTGCCACGTACTTTCGCTAAAACTATCTACCTTAGGTTCTCAAATGACAACAAAAATAATTCACACCCCATATTTAATGAAAGCTCATCGCATACGTAGCTTATAAGCTAGGAATATAATGTTATACAATTGTTTATATTATGATGCCTGAGTAAAGCTCCAAAGACCTATTGTGCGTCCATGGATCCTCCTTTGTCCTCATAAGAAGGTAAAGTGGTATGTTGTTCTTCTTTTTTTTTTTTTCCTAGAACATTTGCGGGGAAGCGAAGGGATTTAAAAGGCTCTTTTATATCTATCGCATTGCTTTTAGAACTTTAAGATATTCATTCCAAATATGTGCCAATAAGAGAAGCAAGGCTTTAAAGATATATTGCGGAGAATGTGACACTCCACCATCCAACAAGTTGCACTCAATGTACCTATTTGTAGTACGACCATATAAATAATCAAAACTACAAGGGGTAAAGTTGAAAGCCTCATTGTTCTTGTGGATTTGAAGGCAAACTAGTCAGAAACTGGCATGGTAGTAAAAAAATTGTGTGGAAGGGAGAATAGCCCAACAAGAAAACGCATGAAGCGTCAAACAAATGGGCCTGCCCGTCCGTGTGGGACCCTCTTATCGTCGGCAAAACAAAATCAATCTTTGTACCTAAATAAAAAACAAAATCGAACTCTCGTCACCTTCTTGGGAACAAGTTCTTCCCTTCTCTCTCCAACCTCTTTCTTTAATACTGCCACAATTTTTTCCTATGTGTCTGATATCTTTATAGTTATATATCCCGTTTATATTAAGTGCCATGGGAGTCTTTCCTTTCTTGTCTTCCTTCCTCCTCTCCTCGTTCCCCCACCCCNCCTCTCTCTCTCTCTCTCTCCCTACCTATCGTTTTCTCTCAGAACAACATGAAGGTGGAGTTGGATGCGATATCTAGTAAGATACTTCCCCTTGGGGTATCATTTTGGCTTCAACAGTTGCTCAAGGGTTTACATGGGCCCTTTCAGTGATCTCTCTTGAGCTCTCCACAAGAAATTCACCTCAAAAGTATGGGATTTCGGTGAGGAATTCATCGGTCAATGGCATACATGGGAAAGCCAGGCAATTTTCTTTGCTCCTACCACACCTTGTTTCATCTTTCTTCTTACTTCGCTTTTGTTAAGAGATATGGGTTAGCAAGGAATTGATGTTACAGAGCAATATGTACAATTCTGCCTATAGAAAATTAGAGGCAGATTGAAAGAAATGTAACAAGATTTGACTGGTTTCCCTTGTCTCTGTTTGATGTTCTATATTTCCTTCTGGCTGTGCATTGTAGTTGGTGGAGCTGGAAGAAGGCTTATATAGTCTTTTTTTTTTTTTGGTAGAAAGGAAGAAGGCTTATATAGTCTTTACAGGCAACATTTCAAGCACTCAGACAAAATATAAGCATTTATACTGGAATATCATAAAACTTTCACCTACACTTTCTCCTTTTTGGAAATATCGTATACATGTATGTCTGTTTGTCTGTATATGTATACATATATGTATGTATGTTCATAAATATTTTATCTGCTTTCATGTAGTTAAACAATAATCTGATCATCGTTCTTTGAACGAAATTTGGTTATCCTTATCCTCTCTTCAGTTGGTTGAGCTTAATCATTTTAGCTGATAACAGCTTATGGTATATATTTTTGCACAGAAGATTGTACATCACCCCTTTTCTGCAAATTTTTCTTCTCATGCGTGCCAGTTGGCCGAACATAATGGTATCCAAAATTGTTCTCATGTCTTTCCTTCTTTTGTAACCTGATAACATGATGAAACATCCTCCTAATCTGGCATGACATCTTAGTATCACATGGAACCCTCTGGTCACAATTAGGTGGATGTCGGGATGGTGGGCCCGCATCATCTTAAGATTAACCTTCTAATTTTTGATAAGGCCCATGGCATACATGTCATGAAAGCGACACCATGCATTGGATCATTCCCTCATCATACAAGGTTACCACTGAACAATCACACCAAATATCACAAATCTTTAGTTATTATTAATTCTTTGACCATGTTTTGAGCTGTTATTTTGACTTTAGGAGACCTCAAAGAGCTGCATTCAGATGCCTTCAGAATTGGTGTGCATCCTAAGGTCTGAAAATAATGGGTTTTCTCACGTTTAGGACTCATTTAGTTCATGAAAATAATTTTTCTTCTCAAGAAGTAACTTTCTGGGAAGTTACTTTCCAAAAAATTACTTCCTAGAAATAGAATTTTAAAATGTTTGATTGACAATGAGAAAGTAACTTATTATAAAGTAGTTTATATTCGGATGAGCACCTATTTTTCTGAAAAAACTATGTAAAATACCTATTATACCTTTAGTAGATATAAAACCATACATATAAATATAACATTAATATATTATAATATAACATTAGATTATAATAATTTATTATGATAATATAATACTTATATATTAATAATATATTAATATAATATAAATATTTTAATATAATAAATTTATTAATATAGATATAAATATAATATTATATTAATATAAATATTATATTAATATAAATAAAATATTATATTAATCTTAATATTAAAATATAATAAATATTAATATTATATTTATATAAATATTAAGATAATATTAATATAATATTATATTGTTATTCAGTATTTCATTCTAACCATCCATTGATATTTTACTAAATTTAGCTATGGATATTAAAGAATATTTTAGGAAAGAAAAAGTACTACCATTTTTCATGTCAAAAGAAGTGCCAAAATCTACTTCTTCCATGAGTTTCTATTTTTCATGAAATATGAAAAATAATTTCTCATAAAAATATTTTTTCGTTCTCTTTTTTAAAATTTCAATCAAATAAGAAGCTCTTTTTTTATTTTCAAAAAATATTTCTTGCCTCCTTCACTTTCCATCAATCAACGGATCCTTAGGGTTGGTGGCTGTGCGTTACATCCATTTCCTCTTTGTGTCATCTTGGTGGAATGCGTTATGATCTATTTTTTAATCCATCTTTCAAAACTATGCGGCTTGCATTGCGCCCGAGAGTGGGGCTCGGAAAGGTCACCTGTTGACTTTGTGGGTCTCTTGGTCTCAGATGCAAGCTTACTTACTAAAAGCCATCAGCGCATTCAATTATTACAACAAAATCCTCCTCTACTCTCCAGCGAAAGTTCCAACTTTGTAGCGAATCCTGAAGAAATTGCTGAGAGGCCAACCTTATAAAATATAAAATGAAAACTTTACATGACACTTGGCACAAGCGAATTGGTGCTTATACAATGAATCTATCAAGAATCATACTGATCGTGTGAATTGCACCAATCGCCATGCAGGATGTTAGTGGTTCTTTTTGCCTCTTTCTTGGTTGTAATAGGTTTGTGTCCTCTGTCATTACTACTTTTACATATTTTTTGATAAATAAATATTTGAGTTTACAAGCTCTAGAAAGATCTAACTATTGTATAATACCGATTCGAATATTCTATTATATATATTTCTTATAACTTTAAAAGAATAGAATAATTAAGTATTCCGGAGATTGAAAAATTTCATACTTTATAATCTCTAATTTTTATAATAAACTTTTGCACCATTTTTAGGAATAGACTTAAGTTAACAGATCGGACCATATAAATATGTTATACTTTTATTTTAATTTTATTTTTTTTTCTTATTTTTTTATTTTTATTTTTTGCTTGTAACATATTTGTGAGGCCGAACACAACGAATTATTTGACCAGGATAAACCTATGAGACATGAATCGCTCAGATGGTGAAATATCGGTATTAGGATATAATGACTGATGAGATGCGTCATGCTAATGAAACATTTTGACTTTTGCCAATGCTTTACAGTAAAATGAAGCAAAATTGACCAACATACCACGACAAGCCTATAAGGGTGAAAACAGAATGATATGGCTACATTGATGGTTTGTCATGTCATGGATGGGGTTTTTAGTCGTCGGCTCTCTAGCGAAACTTTTGTGTAAGGCATTTCATTGGATTCTATTAGTTTATCTTATTAGAGACGATAAGGATGATACATTCTAGAAACCCTTGAGCCAGGTGGCAAATGAATAGAACCAGCTTTTGATTTGTCTTGTTAGTTTGCCTTATTTGACTAGAAAACTTGCCTAAAAGACAAGGTGGATTATGGATGGTATACTTTTCCGACCTGCTGAGTATCTCCAACACAATCTAATCCTAATGGGATGAGTTTTTCTGACCCAACTAAGAGGTGAGATCGATATGAATTTGAGAAAAACATCCGAAGTAGATTCGGATTGGATATGGATAATGATATGTCTGACCTCAAACTCGCAACGAATATATATATATATATATATATATATATATATATATATATATATA
>KE504992.1:525235-555630 GCA_000441515.1 Elaeis oleifera | reverse complement strand
TTTTTTTCTTTTAAAACTCAAACCAAACAAAGGAGCTCCTCTTCGCTTCCCAGAAATTGCTTTTTCTCCGTCTACTGCCAATGAGCTAAACGAGCCGCAAAGGAGATTGATCTAATGCCACGGGAGATGGAGACTACTAAATCTATTTTAAGTCCTCTGTATGGTTCTATCGGTATTGTTTTCACCAAAACTTCTTTCTTTAATTATTTCACTTATTTATGTGTTTGTTGAGAATATAGTGGAATATGCTATACTATGAGAATGAACCCAGTATCTTTCACTTGGAGAGAGTTGCCAACAAGGTAAATCAAAAGCTGTTGAATGACTTTATTTTGATTTATTCTATTTTGATTTATTGTTTTAGATAGAGATATTGGGTTATTGTTCGTTCTCTCTGCATACCGGCACCAAATTTATCACTTTCCATATCAATTACCACCCAGTTGTATATCCACCGACAGCGGATACCGGAGAACCGGCACTCAGATTTATTTCAAGGTTGAATGGTAAATGTTGTTGCAATATTGCAATATCAAGGATTGACCAGGATAACTACTCTTTCTTCATTAGAATATGATAATTATATGGTAGCTCCTCGGGGGTGAGACAAATTAGGTAGGATGGAAGGATAGGGGTTGTATCTTTAGCACGAAAGAATGGCTTATCTTTTTTTGTATAAATCCACTAATGATCGTACAAATATTGCCTCAAAATTTGTGCAGATTGATGAATTGGAGAGTTTGAAGTGCTTTAAGAGCAGCATGGGGTGTGATCCAAGCAACGACATCGCAAAAGAAGCTCAATCATTCTTTCGTACGAAAGATACAACCCAAACCTAGAATGAAATGTATTATAAAGGGAGATAGAGCTGGAACAGGGTCAAGTCAACACAAATGTGTCCAGAGTCTGAGATCTCCCATTTGAGTTGAGATTCAATTCGACCCGCAATAATTAGTTTGAAAACATAGTTATGGCCTTAAAATCTTGGATTGTTTCCATTTAAATCCTTGAAGTGATCGATTGGGTTCAAAGTCTCGGACTTGAAGCAAATTCAAGGTACCTCGGTCAAGATGGAATTGGGACAAACTTATTTGGATCTGCTTGTTGGCACCCTCGCTTGGGAACATGTACCAGAGCGAGGATCCAATGTTCAAACCCATGCTAGATGCTGGCTTTCCCATTATTTCTCAGAACAAAAGGGAAAAGAATGGCAACCCTACCAGGAGGTATTGGAAAAATCTCAATGAAATATCCGGTCAGACATATCCTCTTGCAAAACAAGTGCAACAACGTTGACACGACTCACATTCTAAATTCCTTTTGACATAGAAATTGTGTATGCTTAAGCAAGTTTTAAGCCTATGTACTAATTTGGCCATGCTGTGATCCATCGCTACCTTGCGAATGATCTACAGGTAGGACTAAAAATGCTAAGCTTAATTAGGTTTGCTGAAGTTTATAAGTTAATATTCTCTTCGTGCTAATAATTTATTTAATTAACCCAGTTATTATGTTGCGACCTATTCCAATCATTGTGCTTGCACATGTAATGAGGAGAGAAAGGTGTTAAGCCTAATATACATTGCTGACTCTTTTTCTATCGGCTTAAGTTTTTAGAATCAATTGGTTAGTTAACATAAGTGGGATCCATATCAGAGGTCAGGTCCATCTACATGCGGAAAAGATCGAGAAGCCACCTCGGTTTCTTTATGCCAACAACATCTTGGTCCATGAAAAAGTTTTATGCCATGCCATTTGGGCTGGGCCAGATCAAGCGTTTACAGAAACCAAACCCAGTGCATTTTAATGCAGGTAGGTTGGGTTTATTTCCAGGTTTTGCTGAAGGAGGTGCAAAGAAATTAGATATTGAGCGTGTGAAAGGATGGCACCAGGCATAATGCTTAAATCCTAATCCTTGATGTTTGGAGCTTGTCTGAGAGTAATCTGTCAACTTCTTCAACATTAGAGACCACATGAAGTTTGGCTACCATTTCTAGATCGAACTTGAATATGGAAATCATGGCGATGCAAGTTTGAGGTCTCCAAATCTTCAGACCGTATTGGAATTCTGGTCTTGGATTGATCGTCATTTCCATAGCTTAAATCTATGTATATTGGGGGTGATTGATTTGGATTTCGGTAAAACTATGTTGCCCAAATAAATCATGACCATTGCCAACCTCAAATACTTCAGATATGTTAGAATTTGAGATCTCGAGATTTGATCCATATTGAGTCCACAATGAGGTCCGTGACAACGAACAGAATTCAACAAACCCAAGATCAGTCCAAACGGAGATTGGATGAAGGAGATATGCTCGATAAAAGATGGCATAGCTTACGGAGCGATGGAGGTCGGCGGCGGCCGGCTGCAGGCCGGTGGAGCGGACGTGTGCGGCGGTGCATGGGACGGCCGTGAGCGGGCACATGTGGTGCGCGGCCCAGGCCCAGGCGGGCGCGGCCCAAGCCAAGGCGGACATGTGCAGGCGCAGCCCGCACGTTTCTCCCACGCCGTCCACGTGCGGTGCATGGACCGATGGTCCATGGGGACCCGCGTGGATCGGACGGGCGTTTCCCCTTGGTTTTGCACGGTCCACTATGGATCGAAGGATGTTTCGAGCTGGTTTCTCGTGGTCTACTGGGGTTTTCGTGGACCAGACGTGCGATTGGACGGCCCAGTGAGCTTGCTATCAAGATCCAATGCTTCAGAGGCATATTTGGGTGATTGGAGTAGTCCTAATTTGCATTAGAGTCGGGATTGGATCGATCTGAGATCTTTAAAAGACCCTATTGACAGAACAGAGGCGGCATGGCTTTTGGTTGTTCGGCAGAGGACCTAGAGTAGCAGCAGATCAAGAGGCATCGACAGAGAGCAGGAGCAGGGTGCTTCAGGTAGACTGTCAGGTAGCGGACAGCGATTGTTTCAGAGGTTCAGGGGGTCTTTTTAGAGAGAGAGCTTTTGTGAGTAAGAGCTTCTAGTGAGGGAGAGATTGAGTGTATGAGAGTTAAGGATGTGATCTTCTCTTGTAATTTTTTTCTCTTTTCTCATAGTAAAGCTTGTATGTCCCGTGGAGACGAGCCTTTTTTGGGCTGATCCACGTATTTGATTGTTTCTGTTTTATTTTTTTTCTTCCTGCTATGACGCGTGGTCAAAAAAGTCCTGTGGAGATGGTGTCCTGATCAGATATCCCCAACAAGTGGTATTAGAATGAGGAAGTACCAGAACGTAGATTGCAGCGATGGTGAGCAAGATTGAAGATAGAGAAGACAGGATCAATTAAGATGAAGATCAACAGATTTGATGGAAAGAGCAATTTCTCCTTGTGGCAGGCAAGGGTGAAGGACATGCTCATCTAACAAGGATTGATCGATGCTCTCTTATGCGAGGAGAAATAGACTATCATGGAGGTGCAGGATTGGAGACAGCTCCAGATGCAGACGGTGAGTACGATCCGTTTGTACCTAGCGGATGAGGTGGTGATCTATGTGCTTGATGAGATTTTTCGATGATGTTGTGGTCAAAGCTTGAGGAGTTGTATATGACGAAGTCTTTCACCAACACTCTCTTTCTCTGGAGGTAGTTCTACCAGCTGCGGATGACTGAGGGACAGAGTGTGCAGGAACATCTCAGCCACTTCCAGAAGATTCTCATCGACCTCCTCAGCATTGGTGAGAAAGTTGAGGAGAAAATCAGGGTGTTGGTCTTACTAGCATCGCTTCTCCCTTTGTATGAGTCCTTGGTGACTGCTCTTCTAATGGAGAAGAGCACTATCAAGATAAATGAGGTCATCGCGATGATTCTTCAGAATGAGGTTCTCAGGAGGGAGAATCTAACTTCGAGCTCAGGTGGCAGCTCAGCTTTGGTAGTTTTTGAAGGAGTAGGAGGCGGTAGACGGAGCGACAGAAGATCGTGATAAGGGCGGTCCAAGTCCAGGATGGGAGACTTAAGCAAGATCAGATATTATCAGTGTGATGAGTTGGGACATCTAGCCAGAGATTGTTCTCAACTCAGGGATCAGATGAGAGCTACTGCAGCGACGACTAGTAGCAAGTCACAGGGTGATGTCCTGGAGATATTTGATGAGGTATCTACTTTTTTCAGCAGTGGATTTTAGATTCTGCATGCACCTATCATGTATGTTGCAGTGAGGAGCAGTTTGACTTCCTAAAAAGTAGTGAGGATACTGTTGATCTGTCGGATGGATCGAGCTGTGCAATTAAAGGTATTGGGACGGTTAGCTGAAGGACATATGATGATGTAGTGAGGAGATTGGGGGAGGTTCGATATATATCCGATTTCAAGCGAAATCTTATCTCACTGAGCAGACTGGATTCGAGAGACTACAAGACGGTAGTTGGTGAAGAAATCCTGAAGGTGTTGCATGATAATAGAATTATTCTGGAGGAAAAAAGAGGATGAGAGGATATTACTACTTGATAGAAAGTCTAGTGTGAGGTGGAGCTTCAGGAGCCAGGAGGAGTCCAGAGTGAGGTAGAGCTTCAGGTGGAGGTGGATCGGACATGAGACGTAAGATTCGGGAGGATGAGAGGCAATATCATAGGGTGAGATTCCTATTGCTGTAGGATGATACCCCGAGTAGATCTTAGGTTAGGAGGATCACAGCATACGATGGAGATGGGATCGAGTGGTCTGGCTCGACTCCCATGTCTACCCATCCATGATCAATAGGTGATTGTCCTAGGGCATGGGGCAAGGAGATCCAAAAGCTCTCAGAGTTAGGAGGAGGTCGAATATCGAGTCGAGGTAGAGATTGTTAGAATTTGATATCTCAAGATTTGATCTACATTGATCCCACAGTGAGGTTCACGATGATGAACAGAGTCCAACGAGTCCAAGATCAGCCCAAATGGAGATCGGATGAAGGAGATACGCTTGATAGAAGATGACACAGCTTATTGAGCGACGGAGGCCGGTGGAGCAAGCCCGCACGGCGGCGTGCGGGACGGCTACGAGCGTGAGGCCCAAGCTCGAGCGGGCACAGCCTAGGCCCAGGCAGGCGTGTGCAGGCGTGTGCAGGCATGGCCCACGCGGTTCTTCCACATGGTCCACACACGATGCATGGATCGACGGTCCATGGAGACCAGCGTGGACCGGACTGGCATTTTCTCTTGGTTTTGCATGGTCCACCATGGACCGAAGGATATTTCGGACTGGTTTCTCATGGTCTACAAGAGTTTTCATGGACCAGATGCACGATCAGACAGCCCAGTGAGCTTGTGGTCAAGATCCAATGCTTCAGAGGCATGTTTGGGTGATCTAAGGTGTCCTAATTTGCATTGGAGTCAGGATTGGATCGATCTGAGGTCTTTAAAAGATCTTGTTGACAGAATAGAGGTGGCGTGGCTTTTGATTGTTTGGTAGAAGACCCAGAGTAGCAGTAGATCGAGAGGCACCGATAGAGAGCAGGAGCAGGGTGCTTCAGACAGACTGTCAGGCAACGGATAGCAGTCGCTTTAGAAGTTCAGAGGAATCTTCTTAGAGAGAGAGCTTTTGTGAGGAAGAGCTTCTAGTGAGCGAGAGATTGGGTGTACGAGGGTTGAGGGTATGATCTCCTCTCATAATTTTTTTTTCTCATAGTGAAGCTTGCATGCCCCATGGAGGCGAGCTTTTTTTTGACTGATCTACGTATTTGATTGTTTCTGTATTATTTTTCTTTCTTCCTACTGCGACACGTGGTATTGAAAAGATCCCGTGGAGGTGGTGTTTTGACTAGACATCCCCAACAAGATAGAGACCTCTGTCATTTTGATAGCTTAAATCTACATATATTGAGAGTGATTGATTTGGATCTTAGTAAAACTACATTGCCCAAACAAATCATGATCGTTGCTTGTTAGATAATTTTAACCTTTTATGCCTGGATCGTGCTTTAATATTCATGAAAAAATCATAAATAAATTATATTTTGCATCATCGCTTATCCAATATGATGATCCCGTAGCCTGGAGGATGTTTGGTCTTCTTCCATGGGGCGTCTGATCTTCTCTCTCCTCATCTTCCTTAGCGTAGACAATCGATGTGAATCATTCATATCTTTCTAAGAGTTGGAGAAAGGGACCAACGCATCTCTATATTTATATCTATACTTATTTTATCTCATCAAAAGATTAACTTTTAATTAGAGTCGAACTTTCAGTCTAAATTTTATTAGGAATAGATCTCTTTAATTAATTGAGCTTACTGTAATTGATTTAGTACATGTGATTGACTCAGAGAGTTAAACCTAACTAAGTGATAATTAGACCATATATTAGGAGTCAAATTCAATATTCTCTCACTTGACCTATATTATTACTTAAAACTAACTATTTGATTTTTCAAAAATAACAGTCTTGAATCAAAATTTTGAAAATGACTCGACGAGTGTGCATTCATTTTTTAAAAATTATCTAATTATCTATTTCTTGAAAGATTCTTTACACTTTGATTAAGTAAAAACTATTAATGTAGATAATGACGGTTATATATCTCAATTGACATACTCCTTTTCTTGTATTATGACATCAATAATTCTCACTTAATCCAATCTTATCTACTGGAGTACATAGGCTATCAAAAATCATGATGCCCATGATAATAATCCCACTATTATGTCATATGAATGACACTTTTGTTACTTTAATTTATAAAAATCAACCATAATGTATATAAATAATGATTAAACAAAAGCAATAGTAATCGTTAAACTATTAAAAGATCTCAAAATAAGTGTCTATTACAAATTAAATATTTCAATGACAAATATTCATAATTTTACATGCTTTTGAAAACTTTGGGCACTAAACTTGTTGGAATTTGATGCCTTAACTTCAATCCATAAGAAAAAATCCAGATACGGAGAAGTCTAGTACATAGCGCACGATGTGAGGAGTCCAGAAATAGGTCCGGAGATGTAGTGCAAGAAGGCCGCGGCAAGACGAGGCCCATAGGCGCGTGCAGGCCCACAGGATGCCAGGCCTAGGCGCGTGCTGGCCCAGTGTGGGCGTGCAGGCATGCACGGCCCAGGTCCAGATGGGTGTGCAGGTGCGCGCATGCAGCGTGCATGCGGATGTATTGAGGTCCACGATAGATCATGGAAGGAAATCGTAGTAAATGCGGTAGCTATGGACCGGAGTGGTGTAGGGACAATTTATCACAGCGTACTGATGGGTTTGTGTGATCCAGCAGCCACGATGGCATGCGGTCACGGTCCAATGGCTGGGAGGCTTGATCAGGCATGATTAGGTGGGCAGGAGCACGATCGAGCAGTCAGGCAAGCATGCGGAAGCCGATCAGATGCTCTAGGATGTTTGTGGAGTTCGATCAAAGCTGTGATTTCGATCTGGGGTGGGTTTCGACTCTATAAAGGAGGCCTGACAATCCATGGGGATTAGAGCATGCAGCAGATGGTCTTAGGGAGACCGAGGGTGTCTCAGGAGAATCGAGGAGTGCATCTCAGGGGGAAACAGCTTGGCATGAGTAGCTGCTGTAGAGACTGAGGAGTGGCTTGGCATAAGCAGTAGGCAGACTAGCCAAGAGCAGCTTGGCATGAGCAGCTGTGGTGGGGCATCAACATCAGCCTTATGATGTAGCGGCTGAGAGCATCACAGGAAGCGGTCAGGAGCGTCGAGGACCCTGACATGACAGACCTATGAAAGGGTCTCCTTCGGGGATTTTGTAAGAGCTTTGTGAGGGTACTTTTGTTGAGAGAGGTTTGTGTATGAGAGTTGAGAAGATATGATTTTCTCTTATACTTATTTCTTATTTCATAGTGAAGCTTGCATACCCCATGAAGGTAGACCTTGGTCTAATCCACATATTTGATTGTGTTTGTTTATTTTTTTTTGCTACTGCAACAATTGGTACCAAATCTTTGATAATTGGTAACAGAGCCAGGTTGGTATCGGAGTGCACGATTGGTATCAGAGCTAGATGGTATCAGAGCGCCAAGTTGCGGCGGTATTGATCGAGATTGAAGAAGATGGAGAAGACAAGCACAATCAAGGTGGAGATCAATCGTGAAGGTTGATCGATGCTCTCTTATGCGAGGAGTTGTCTACTATAGAGGATGCCAGTGGAGCCCAATGCGAGGTGGAGCTCTAGGTAGAGATGGATCGGGCACAAGATGGGAGACTCGGGAGGATGATACGCAATGTCTCCAGGAGGCTACCTTGAGCAGATCTCAGGTAATGCAGGATGGAGATGAGATTGAGCGGCCTGACTCGACTCTCATATTGCCCATCCATGAGTAGCAGGCGTATGCCTCAGGACATGGAACCAAAAAGATCCAAAAGCTCTCAAAGTCAGATGTAGGCTGAATATCGAGTCGAGATGAAGATTATTGAGATTTGATACCTCGAATTCGATCCATAGCAAAAAATCTAGATGCGAAGAAGTCCAACACGTAGTGCACAATGCGAGGAGCCAAGAACAGATTCAGAGATGCAGCACACAAAGGCTGTGGCAAGGTGGGGCCCATAGGTGTGTGCAGGCCCGCAAGATGTGTTGCCCAGGTGGGTGCACGTCCCAAGTCCAGGCCCAGGCCCAGGCGGGCATATGGGTGTGCGCATGGTGTACGCACGGATGTATCGCAGTCCATGGTGGACTGTGGGAGGAAATCGCAGTCCATGCGGCAGCCATGGATCAGAGCGGTGCAGGGACGATTTATCACGACATATAGATGGGTTTTGCATGATCCAATGGCCACGATGGCATGCGGTCGTGATCTGACGGTTGGGAGGCTTGATCAGGCATGATTAGGTGGGTAGGAGCGTGATTGGGCGGCCAAAAAGTGTGCGAAAGCCGATTGGATGGTCTAGGATGTTCGTGGAGTTTGATTAAGGTTGTGATTTCGATCTGGAGCATATTTCAGGTCTATAAGAAGCCTAAGGACCCGTAGAGGTTAGGTGCGCAGCAGAGGGTCTTAGGGAGACCAAGGACATCTCAGGGAGATCGAGAAGTGCATCTCAGGGGAAAGCAGCTTGGTGTGAGCAGTTGTGGCAGAGGCTGAGGAGCGGCTTGGCAGAAGTAGTAGGTAGACCAATCGAGAGTAGCTTGACGTGAACAGCTACAGTGAGGCATCAACACCAGTCGCATGATGTAGCGGCTGAGAGCATCACAAGAAGCAGTTGGGAGCATCAGGATCTTGGCATGACAAGCTTGTGAGAGGGTCTCTTTGAAGAATTTTGTGAGAGCTTTTGTGAGGGTGAGTGCTTTTTGTTGAAAGAGAATTGTGTATGAGAGTTGAGAGGGTGTGATCTCCTCTTGCACTTATTTTCTTCTTTTATAGTGAAGCTTGCATGCCCTGTAGAGATAGACCTTGTTCTAATCCACGTATTTGATTGTGTCTGTCCTATTTCTTCTCTTTTTCTGCTGCAACAATTGGTACCAGATCTTCGATAAAATCTTTAGTCAAAGAATTAGCTATTATACAAGCAGTATCAATACAATCAATAGACATTTGATGACTACTAGTTTTCTTATTTACAGTCAGATACTTAACATCAATGTGCTTGTTTGTATTAGTCAACTTGCTATTATTAGAGAAAGAAATTATAGTAGAATTGTCACAATAAATTTTTAGCAGCATAGAAATAGAATTCATAACTCCAAAATTTTAGATAAATTTCTTAACCATATAGCATGTGAGAAAGCCTCGTAGCAGCTTATATATTTAGCTTTCATAGTAGAACAGGTAATAATGTGCTATTTTGCACTCCTCCATAAAATTGCTCCACCAATTAATAGAAAATATAATCTGTTATGGACTTCCTACTATCGAGGCAACCAGCATCATTTGCATCTGAGTAATCGATTGCCTCTAATTGATCGGTCATCTTGTAAGTAAGCATATAGTCCTTAGTTCCTTGAAGATAGGGCATCACCTTCTTGACAGCTTTTCAGTGGTCCATATCTAGATTACTCTGATATCTACTAAGTATTCTTAAAATAAATTAATATTAGGATGAGTACATACTTGAGCATACATTAGACTATCTACTGCAGATGCATAAGGTATATCCTTTATTTGATTTTTCTCAATCTTATTTTTAAGATACTAAAATTTACTGTATTTATCATCCTTAACAACTGACGCTTTACTTGATAAGCAGCTTGACATTCCAAACCTTTCTAGGATCCTAGTAATGTAAGTCCTCTGAGATAAATCAAGCAATCTCTTACTCCTACCACGATGGATTTCTATACTAAGAACATAAGAAGCATCTTTCATATTTTTCATGTCAAAATATTCGAAATTTTTTTTTAATTTTATGTAAGAGATCCAAATCATTGCTGACTAGTAAGATATCAGCTACATATAGAATCAAAAATATAAACTTACTCCCACTCACCTTTAGATATATACATTGATCAGTAATATTTTCTTAAATTTGAAGGAAGCAATGATATGATTAAACTTAAGTACCATTATCGGAAAGCTTGTTTAAAACCATATATAGATTTTTTAATTTACATACTAGTCTTTTATTTTCTTGTACTAAAAATCTTTCTGGCTATTCCATATATACCTCTTCGTTTAAATTCTCATTTAAGAATACAGTTTTAACATCCATTTGATGTAGCTCTAAATCAAAATAAGCTACTAACGCCATAATGATTCTAAATAAATTTTTTTCAAAATAGGAGAAAATTGTTAGATTTCTTCATGTGCTATTGCATGTGAATTTTAAAATAATTTTTAAATCCAAAATATAATTGAAATTAGATTAAATAATTTTAATCTAAGCATGCATTTATTATATGAAAGCACATACGAATCTAGTTCATATGCTGAAATTAACATAAACTGATTTTAGTATGAATAATAAAAGCCTATAATCAAGTTGCATATCTGAATCACTTTTTCTTCGGTTCAAACCTGTGATAGGGGCTGAATTCAATTCAATCTCTAAATCTCAAGGTTGAGCAGGTTCTGAACCAGCAACACAAGTGTCCTACCTCTATGGGTATCCATAGGATTGATTTGGGTTGGCTTTTCTTGAATCCGTTCATTTGAACCGAAGGCCTGAATAGGCTTGAACCAAACCTGGATAGGAATCAATCCTTGATCCTCTTTTCATAATTCTTGATTGAAATCAACCCTTAATCTTTTTTTTGATTTTTAAAAAAATCAAAAAGAACAACTATCAAGAAGTGGTTGTAACTACCTCCCAACAACCTTAGATGGATAAAGAAGAAACACCAACAACCTTTGGCGCCAACACTTGACACCAACAAAATGGTTGCCACCCACCTCTCTTCGAGAACCAAGAGGGAGGATGCCTAGAGAGAGAGGGCATGGGGCTAGAGAGAGAAGGGGAGGCATGGGCACAATGATAGGTGGCGACAAGGAAGGATGTTATGAGAGATTTCAAGAGAGGTAAGGTTAGGATCTTTTAAATAGACCATATAAGGGAGTCCTAAATAAATTAAGATTCTTTCTTCTAATCACATTAGAAGTCCTAGCCTAAAATCTCTTGGACCAATTCAAAGGGTGCCATTAATCCTTGACCCACGTCCAACCAAATGCTAGGCGTCCCATCACATAGGACCCAATTAAACATGCTCTAATCAGTCCACATGATTCTTTAGATCAATTCAAGGGATCTTGATCAAATCAAGATGAATTTTCAATTAAGAAAATCAAAAATTTTTTCTTGATTTAATTCAAGCCATAAATTGAGCATCCAACCATTAGAGCCCATTGAATCAAATTCAATTCAAGTGTAGGAATTGATTAATGCTTATCATATAAGCAAACCAACTGTAAAAAGAATTGAGTTTATCCAGGTGCTAGTAAGGTTAATATGAATCCAATAGGATTTCTCTAAATTCATACTAATTGGTGCTTCATAAGCCCAATTAACCAATCCGGATATTCTCTCTTTGATGTGTGATCCTATAAGTTCAATTTTATCTGGTAGTGAGATATACCAATGATTTCTATCATAGGTATCACTGAAACTCTTTCAGTAGGTTGAAACAGTCTCACTCTAACTCGACAAGGATCATTGATCTAAAACGATCCTATTGAGCTCTCACAATCTACCAGTGACATCTAGCAATATGTAGTGACAACCCAGTAGAACCAAAGAAGAATTTTTAGATATAGTTAACGTGTGATATAGTCCATATATCGTGAGTTCCGACTAGATGGCAGATCATGGATAAATCATCAAACCTCATCATCAGTCATATGATCAATCCGATCGGCTCAAATCCAATAGTGATTCTAAATAATTTTTTTCATCAATCACTCTGCTGTGGCCACAAACTTGTGTACTGAGCTTTTCAAATTTTATAGGACTACTCCTCTCTAGCAAGATCAATAGATCCCATTTAGATGCACACCTTGCTCTTACAGCTCAATCAACTACAGCCAACATCTACTACAAAGACTCATAAATGAATCAATGCTTATGTATAGTCAAACTATAGCAGCCTTACTCCAAGCAACCATGACATCGCAGGTCGAAGGATCAATCACACAACTACAACATCGAGATAATCACTGATGATTGAATAAAAATTCATATGATCTCTCATATGATCACGTTCAGTACTAGTTATTCTCTAACAACTATCCACACTTACCGCTCAGTGTCTCTACACTATAGATTAGAGGCTCATCTATCTCGCAAGAAGCAAATCATGCACCGATCTATCCGGATCGATCACTGTCTCCATGACTATCTTATGATCGAGAGTAATTTAAGAATCAATCATACATGTCTCTAATTCTCAATATTTAAAAATATGTCTCGTAACATCAATTTCAAAGATGATTCAAGGACACACAATACTTAAATAAAAAAAAATATTTTTATTAATCAAATCAATAGTTTAAGTATAAATTTATATCATAGAATGAAAAATATGTCAGCCAATAATTAACTTTTAGAACATACATCTAACAATCTCTCACTTGGACTAAAGCCAATTGGCCACTAATCTAAGCTCTATCTTCTCAAGGTGAGCTTCTATTTTGGACTGGCTCAACTGCTTTGTTAGTAGATCTGCTATGTTATCTGTAGAATCTACTCTTCGCACCTCGACATATTATTTCTTGTGGTAGTCGCATATGATATGAAAATACCACCCAATTTGTTTGGATTTTTGATGAGATCTTAGCTCCTTAGCAAGTGCTATGGCTCCATTGTTGTCACAGTAAGTGATATGGCATCCATTGTCATTACATCAAGTTTCATGATAAATTTTTGAATCAAAAGTCTTTTTTGCAGCATCCAAAGCGGTGACATACTCGATCTTTGTGATCGAATCTGCGATGATGCTTTACTTGGAATACTTCCAGCTAACTACACCACCATTGCAAACGAACATATATCTCAATGTAGACTTCTATCATCAAATCTGACATGAAGTCTGAATCTGTATAACCCTCAATTCACAATTCAGGTACTCCTTCATAGACTAAGAACAAATCCTTAGTCCTTCGTAAGTATTTAAGGATATTCTTCACAACTATTCAATACTCCTCATTTGGATTCGATTGATATCTGCTTGTGATACTCACGGCAATGACAATATCAAATTGAGTACATAGCATGGCATACATAGGGCTCCCTACCGTCGAAGTATAAGGGATCCTACTTATGCACTTGATCTCCTCAGTAGTGATAGGATACATCGTCTTAGAGAGTTGAATACCATATCTAAGAGGTAGCAAACTCCTTTTAGAATTTTTTATGCTGAACCGCTTCAGCACTTTCTCTATGTATAGCTTTTATGACAGGTCAAGCATCCTTCTAAATCTATCTCTATAGATCTTTATCCCAAGAATATAGAACGCTTCTCTTAGGTCTTTCATGAAGAATTTTTTAGACAATCAACTTTTAATCGAGGTCATTATGAAAATATTATTCTTAATTAGGAGGATATCATTCACGTATAGTACGAGAATGATAAGCATGCTCCCACTGATCCTTTTATAAATACAAGATTCTTTTCATTTTTGATAAAATCAAACAATTTGATTGCATCATCAAAATGAAGGTTCTAACTCCGAGAAGCCTGTTTTAATTCATAGATGGATCTTTACAACTTACAGACATGGTGATCACTATCACCAGATGTGAAACCCAGAGACTGCTCCATATAAATATCTTTCTCAAGATATCCATTTAGAAAAGTAATTTTCACATCTATCTGTCAGATTTTATAATCATAGTAAGCTGCAATAGCAAGCAATGTGCAGATGGATTTTAGCATGATTATAGGTGAAAAGTATCATGATAGTCAGTGCCTTCGCACTGACTATAATCCTTCGCCACCAGCCTTACCTTATAGGTCTCTACCTTACCATCTATATGTATTTTCTTTTGTAGATCTATTTACACCCAATAAAATAATTTTCTCTGATGGATCCACTAAGATCTATATTTGATTTGAATGTAGTGAGTCAATTTCTGACTTCATTGCATCTAACTATTTTCGAAATCGATGTCAGATATCACCTCATCAAAGATACTAGGATCATCACCATGACCCCTATCTCCCATAAAGAATGCTTCCTTTACATCCTCTTTTAGCATACCCATGTATCTTTCAGGAGGATGGAAGATTCTACCTGATCTACAAGGTGAAAGTGGAACATTAACTACTGGCTCATCGACAATTGGTTCCTGAGGATCTATAGCTCATGGCTCTTTGGAGATATTTTTTTTGAGCTCAATTAGGCTCACATTGCCGCCATCCTAGATAAACTATTTTTCTAGGAATGTGGCGTTGCGACTCACAATCACATTATGATCATATGAAAGTAAAAGTAGTATCCCTTGAATTTTTTAAGATACCCTATAAATCGAGCTACAACAGATCTATCCTCTAATTATCAATTTTCTGTCTTTTAATATAGGCTGGATATCTCTAAATCTTAAGATAACTCGGATTTGGCTTCTTATCGTGCCATATCCCATATGGCGTGGTAGGAATGGATTTAGTAGGAATCCTATTTAGAATATACATCACGGTAAGTAAAGCATGTCTCCAAAGAAATAAGGATAAATCAGTGAAGCTCATCATAAATTGGACCATATCCAATAGGGTCCTATTTCTTCTTTCAGATATCTCGTTGAGTTGAGGCATAACAGAAAGAGTCTATTGAGAGACTATATCGTTCTCCTTAAGATATTTAAAAATTCAGCACTTAGGTATTTTCCTCCTCGATCAAATCGAAGGACTTTGATGAATTTATCTGTTTGCTTTTCTACCTCATGTCTGAATTTTCTGAACCTTTCAAAGGCTTCAGACTTATGCTTTATAAGAAATACATACCCATATTATAATAGATCATCAGTAAAGATAATGAAGTAGCTATAACCACTCCTAGTTTGTACATCAAATGGATCACACACATCGGTGTGTACTAGGGCTAGTAAGTCAGTGACCATTTCCTCTTATCCTACAAAGATAACTTAGTCATTTTTCTTGAAGGCATGATTGATAGATCAGAATTGACTCAGATTTAACCAAGTCTAAGATCCCATCCTTTTTCAGTCTGTTTATCCTATCTTCTCCAATATGGCCAAGCCTATGGTACCATAAGTACTTATGGTTAAACTCATCTCTGGATCTCTTTTAGCCTACGGCACTTACTACTTGCTCGTTTAGGTTTCACATTAGCATCAATGTGCCAGTGATAAAGATTATCAATCAAAAGACTAGGTGCAATAAATTTATTCGTAAATAAATAGAGTAAAAATCTTTATTAAATTGAAAAACAAATCCATCCTGCGTTAGTATAGAGACTAAAATTAAATTTTGACTAGCTACCAAAATAAAATAACAGTCTTTTAAATCTAATCTAAAGCCTAATGGTAATCGAAGAGGGTAGGTTCTAACAGCTTTTGCAACAATCTTTACTCCAATATCGATCCGAAGGATCATATCACCTTACCTCAACCTTCTATTTTCTATTAGACCCTACATTGAAGTGTATATATAAGCACTAGAACAAGAGTTCAATACCCAACTAGAAGTAATAGAAACTGTTAGGTCAGTCCTATTACGAGCATACCTTCAGAAGGTGGTTCATCCTTTTTCTTCTTTAGACCCTCTAGGTAAGATGGACAGTTTCTCCTCCAATAGCCATCAGAGTTGCAATGGAAACACTTTTCTTCTCCACATCCTTTTTTGGAGCGTCCCTCTTAGGTTTGCTCTCCTTCTTCTGCTTCTTCGTAGGCTTATTCTATTTTTTCTTGAGACCTTTTCTTGAAAGATATCTGCTCAACAGTAAGAACAGAGCTCCTTGAACTTTTCAAGATACCCTCAGCAGTGACCAATATGTTGATCAATTCGGATAAGTTACAGTTCAATTTATTTATATAATAATTTACGATAAACTATCCATACGAACTAATAAGAGATTGAAGGATCAAATCTACCTTCAACTCCTTCTACATAGTAAGCTCGAGTTTCTCAAGCTCCTCAAGGTCCTTGATCATTGTCATACAATGATTGTGGGTTGACGGCCCCTCATGCATCTTCATATTGAATAATCATTTGGATAATTCGAAGCATATGGTTTGGCTTTGATCATTGTACAAGTCTTGTAGGTGAGTGATCATGGCACTGGCAGTGGGCATGTGCTCATGCTGGCTCTGCAATTTGTTGACATAGAAGCTAGCACATAGCACTTTATCTTAAGATTATCCTCCATGCACTTATCCAGAACAGTTCTTTTGCTCTATCATAGGATGAGCTGGTAAAGCTGGAGGGTTTGGGTCAAGTATATACTCAATTTTCTTAGATGTCAGGACTATCCTGAGATTTTTGAGCCAATCCTTAAAATTTATGTCGGTCAGACGGTTGGTTCAAAGATATGGACTGGAGGATTAGAGGCCGACATTGTTTATATACGAGAGTAGAGATTCTAGTTAGATATTTATACTTAAAATTATATTTTCTCTAGTAACTTTTAGATGCAAATAGACTCTCATTAATTTTTTAGATTCCGACACTCATTGGATGAAAACAAAATCCGACGTGATCATGCAAGATTTCTAGTGGGCGCTGTGATTCCACTGATGTCGTGTATCTCATCTAACAATTATTAGTAATACGTACATCGATGCATAGGTAACTCTTTATCTAGATGCTTCTCTAAGTATATTGCAGTGACTTGATCTCTAAGTCATGTGAGCTCAGATAACACATATTGCCTCCACTTCTTAGTTATGCTAGATCCATCGTTCACAAATAGGTGTGAAGCCGTAATTGAGTCCCTCAGATAATACATATTGGGCCCAAACCCATCTTCACCATGGAACAATCCTTTGCTAGTAGAGTGGTTGCATATTTTCAATACAATTGAACCACTATAACCAACTAAGAACAATCAACACCAATAGCAGGCCCACACTTCTACAATGGTGGAAGACCATGAGGCTTAATATTGATTGGAAAGGTTTAGGTCAGATCTCATCTAATCAGTCATTATATGATCGATCTAACTAGCATGGGCTAAATCAAAATACCTTAGAAACTAATGAATCCAATCATCTAATCGATCAGGTAAGTAAGATCGATGAGAGGGTATGCTATTAACTTGTCATAGACTACAAATTATCTAAGTAAGTAGCCTCCCAATTAAAAATCACTGATTGAGACTTGTTTTAGACATCAAATAGCTTATTGGTTTCAATTAGTCAACTTAGATGAATCGGATTCGAGTCATAAAGCAGAATTAGGTCCTTATGTTGACTCGATTCTATATATGGGATTTTATCGACTCAATCTACAACACTTATAGAATCATTAGCTCAATTGATCTAATCTAAATTAACACTTGACTTGATTTGATCAATAGCTATATCAATTTTGACTCAATATGATCTAATAATAACCTAAGATGTAATCTAATTACATGATCTAATGCAAATTATCCATGCCCAACGATTCATGCACACACTAATTTCAGATCATAAAATAATTTTCAGATCTAAATACATTACATAAAAGTAAGTTTTTAGTTCTTGAAATACTCTCAGAACATGCATGCAATCATATATCATATATATGAAAATTTTAGATTTTCAAAATTATTTTCAGATCTAAACATACCATCATATATCACATATATGAAAATTTAGATTGCAAAATATATTACATGCATGCTTTCATATATCGCATATACGATCAAAATTAGATTTAAGACACCTTTCTGATCTGAATATGAAGACATACATCTCATGTATGAACTAAAATCAAAATTTTAAAATAATTTTCAAAACTTTTTTGCTATTTTTATACATATGAACATGTGGTTGTGATACCACTGTTAGATTTCTTCAGGTGCTGGAGCATGTGGATTTTAAATAATTTTTAAATATAAAATATGATAAAAATTAGATTAAAATAATTTTAATCTAAGCATGTATTTATCATATGAAAGCACCTATAAATTTAGTTCATATGCTGAAATTAATATAAACTGATTTTAGCATGAATAATAAAATCTGTAATCAAGTTGCATACCTGAATCACTTTTTCTTCACTTCAAACCTGTGATAGGGGCTAAATCCAATTCAATCTCTGGATCTTAGGGTTGAGCAGGTTCTGAAACAGCAGCACAAACATCCTGTCTCTATGGGTATCTATAGGATTGATGTAGATTGGCTCCTCTTGAATCCACTCACTTGAACCAAAGGCCTGAATCGGCTTGAACCAAGTCTGGATAGAAATCAACCTTTGATCCCTTTTCATAATTCTTGATTGAAATCAATCCTTACTTGATTTTTTTTCTTGATTCTTGAAGAAATCAAGAAAAACAACTATCAAGAAGTGGTTGTAACTACCTCCCAACAATCTTGGATGGATGAAGAAGAAACACCAACAACCTTTGGCACCAACACTTGACACCAATAAGGTGGTTGCCCCACCTCTCTCCAAGATCCAAGAGGGAGGATGCCTAGAAAGAGAGGACATGGGACTAGAGAGAGAGAAGGGGAGGCATAGGCACAATGATAGGTGGTGGCAAGGAAGGATGTTATGAGAGATTTTAAGAGAGGTAAGGCTAAGGTCCTTTAAATAGATCATATAAGGGAGTCCTAAACAAATTAGGATCCTTTCTTCTAATCACATTAGAAGTCCTAGCCTAAAACCTCTTGGACCAATTCAAAGAGGTGCCATTAATCCTTGACCCATGTCCAACCCAATGCTAGGCATCCCATCACATAGGATTCAATTAAACATGCTCTAATCAGTCCACATGATTCCTTTAGATCAATTCAAGGGATCTTGATCAAATCAAGATGAATTTTTAATCAAAAAAATTAAGATACTATTTTTTGATTTAATCCAAGACCATAAATTGAGCATCCAACCATTGGAGCTCATTGAATCAAATTCAATTCAAGTGTAGAAATTGATTAATGCTTATTATATAAGTGAACCAACTACAAGAGGAATTGAATTCATTCAGGTGCTGGTAAGGTTAATATGAATCCAATAGGATTTTCTAAATCCACACTAATTGGTACTTTATAAGCTCAATTAACCAATCCAGATCTTTTTCTTTAATGTATGACCCCATTGGTTTAATTCTGTCTGATAGTGAGACATACCAATGATCTCTATCATAGGTATCACTAAAATTCTTTCAGTGGGTTGAAACAGTTTCATTCTAACTCGACAAGGATCATTGATTCAAAACGATCCTATTGAGCTCTCACAATCTACCAGTGATATCCAGCAATATGTAGTGGCAACTCAGCAGAACCGAAGAAGAACCTCTAGGTATAGTTAATGTGTGATACAGTCCCTCTATCGCGAGTCCCGACTAGATGGCAGGTCATGAATAAATTATCAAACCTCATCATCAGTCATATGATAGATTCGATCAACTCAAATCCAATAGTGATTCTAAATAATTTTTTTTCATCAATCACTCTACTGTGGCCATAAATTTGTAGATTTAGCTTTTAAATTTCATAGGACGACTCCTCTCTATCAAGATCAATAGATTCCATCTAAATGCACACCCTACTCTTACAGCTCAACCAACTGTAGCCAACATCTACTACAAAGATTCATAAATAAATCAATACTTACATGTAGTCAAACTACAGCAGCCTTACTGCGAGCAACCATGATATCGTAGGTTGAAAGACCAATCACACAACTACAACATCGAGATGATCATTGATAATTAAATAAAAATCTATATGATCTCTCGTATCATCATGCTTAGTACTAGTTATTTTCTAACAACTATCCATACTTACCGTTCAGTATCTTTACACTGTAGATTAGAGGCTAATCTATTTTGAAAGAAGTAAACTGTATGTTGATCTATCCAGATCTATCACCATCCTCATGACTATCCTATGATTGGAAGTAATTTAGGAATCGATCATACATACTTCTAATTCTCAATATTTGAGAATATGTATCGTAATATCAATTTAAAGATAATTCAAGGATACACAATACTTAATAAAAAAATTATCTTTTATTGATCAAATCAATAGTTTAAGTATAAATTTATATCATAGAATAAAAAATATGTCAGCCAACAATTAGTTTCTAGGACATACATCTAACAAAATATTTTATGATAATCGATGCTTTCTTTTTGCATGAATCTCTTTGCTGTAAGTCTAGCCTTATATCTTTCGATATTGTCTTGAAATCCCGTTTGATTTTAAAAATCTATTTACAACCTACGGACTTAAATCTTTAAGACAATTTGACTAGTTTCTAAACTTGATTTTTAATCATGTATTCCATCTCATCTTTCATAACATCTAACTAAAGTTCAGAATCATTACTATTTATGGTATCTTTAAATGAGACTGAATCATCCTTCATTCCAATATCATAATCATATTCTTGTAGATAAGCAATATAATCATCTAGAATGGCCAATCTTCTAATTCTAATAGATCTCCGTAATATTTTAGATTCAATATTATTATTATGATTATTTTCAATCGAGTCAAGTTCATTGACAATCTATTTAGAAAGTGGTGTATCAATCACCTATTGATGTTCCACAATCTTAGGTTGAACAAAATCATATGAAATATCTCTAGGTATTACTGTAATAAATCTAAATTTTTAAATTTTAAATATCTTATAAATAACAACTAATAGTTCTAGGATCTATTTTTTTTCTTGTGGGTTATATAATTGAGCCTCTGCAGGACAACCTTAAATATGTAAATGCGCTAAACTTGGTTTCCTACTTGTCCATAACTCAAAAGGAGTTTTAGAAATGGTTTACTAGGTATCTGATTTAGGATATACATAGCGATTTTCAAAGTTTCTCTCCATAAATTCAAAGATAACAAAGAATTATCAATCATACTTCTTATCATATCCATTAAGATACGATTACGTACACCTTTCAGCCACATCATTTTGTTAGAAATTTTCTGGTATAGTGTACTGTGCTATATGCCATACTATTCAAGAAGTTTGACAAAAGATCTAGGATTATGGTAAGATTTATCATATTTACCATCGTATTCACCACCCTTATCAGATCTCACTGTTAGAATTTTGTGTCGGGGTATGCATGTATGTTTAAAATTTTTTCTGAACAATACCGCGGAATAGAAGATTAAAATATTTTTTAATCTACATCATGCATGCATAAAACATAGAACACTAGGATCTACTTCATATGCTGAAATTGAACACATGCTAAATTTTATGCTGAAATTGAATATGTGATCGGATCACATACCTATTTCGTAAATCCTTTCTTCAAATCTGGATCTAGAAAAGAGTAGGTTCTTCCTTAGTCACGTAAGTATCCAACTTCTATAGGTATCCACTCAGGATCAGTCTAGAACAGCTCTCTTTGGTATTAATTTTTTTCTCCAAAAAAAATCAGCCTACAAATCTGAACAAAGTCTGGATAGTGATCAACTCTTTGATCCTTTCCTTAATCTTTTTTCTCTTCTTCTCTTACTTTTTTCTCTTAATTATGAAGCAATCAAGGTCTAAAAACTAGCAAGCAAGAGGATGCCCAAGCTCCTCTTGGGCATGGAGATATGGGATGCCCAACACCCTTGGGCGTTGGGACCTTAAGTGGAGAAGAGAGGGAGAAGAAAGAGGGGCGTGGGGAGTTTCTAAGGGAGGCATAGGGTGCTAGAATTCAATGCTTAGGAGCCTTAGGGAAGGCCCCTTTAAATAGGCATAAGGTTTGAATCTTATTCAAAATCAAACCACTTAATACAAGTCCTACTTGCATTAAGAATTTTATTCTTTAGTTATTTGACCCTCTTTAGGAGATTCTGTTGGCACCAACTATTAGAGTCCTTGCACCCACAAATACACATGCCACATGGGGCCTAGGGGATGCCCCATACTGGTCCAACACGCTTTCTAATTGGTAGGCACGCCCAACTTGATCAAATCAAGTGGCGCCTAATCAAAACTATCAAGAAAATTGATTAAAGGTTTGAACCCTTAATTCATATGATCCAAAATCTTAGGCACCCAATAATTGAAGTCCAATGAATTTAATTCATTTAAATTACTAACAGATAATTAACTTAAATTAATCTTATCAAATAAAAATTTAAATACAAAAAAAATTGTGTTCTACCATATGCTAGTAAGATTATCCTGAACTCAATAGAATTTTTCTAAATCTAATTGAGATTTCATAAGCCCAATTGCTTATTCCAGATCTAATCCCTTTATTGTGTGACCCCATAGGTTCAATTCTATCTAGTAGTGAGATATACAATGATCTTTATTATAGTATCGTTGAAACTTCTTTCAATAGGTCGGAACAATTTCACTCTAACTCATTAAGGATTGTCGATCTTGAGCAACCCTAATGATCTCTCACAATCCATCAGTAACACCTAGCAGTATATAGTGGCAACCCAGTAGAGCCAAAAAAGAATCTCAAGGTGTAGTTAACATGTGATTCAGTTCCTCTATCGTGAGTTTCGACTAGATGGTAGATCATAGATAAATCATCAAACCTCATCATTAGTCATATGATAGATTCGACCAGCTCAAATCCAATTGCGATCCTCATGAAATTTTCTCCATCAATCATACTGTTGTGGCCACAGACTATCGAACTTAGCCTCTCAAATCTTATAGGACCACTCCTCTCTATCAAGATCAATAGATTCCATCTAGATGCGTATCCTACTCCTATAATGAACC
Organism: Elaeis oleifera; assembly: GCA_000441515.1. Taxonomy (NCBI): domain Eukaryota; kingdom Viridiplantae; phylum Streptophyta; class Magnoliopsida; order Arecales; family Arecaceae; genus Elaeis; species Elaeis oleifera. The sequence continues at coordinate 532,475 of KE504992.1, read as the reverse complement.
AACTATCACCAATATCCACTATAAAGACTCATTGAGATCATATTTATGTGTCAGTCAAATTCCAGTAGCCTCACTATGAGCAGTCGTACCATCGCATGTCAAAGGATTATTCATACAACTATAGTATCGAGACAAGCATTGACAATTGAGTAGAAATGTAAGTGATCTCTCGTATGGTCATGCTCAGTACTAGTTATTTCTAACAACTACCCACACTCATCGCTCAGTGTCTCTACACTATCGGTCAGAGATTATCTATTCCAAATGAAGCATTTTATATACCGATCTATCTGGATCGATCATCATCCTCATGATAATACTATGACCGAAAATATTTAAGAATAATATATATTTCTCTAATTCTTAACATCTTGAGAATATGTATCGAAATGTTAATTCTATAGACGATTCAAGAACACATCATATTTGAATGAAAATAACTTACCCTTTATTGATCAAATCAATAAATTAAGTACAAATTTATGTCCTAGATTTATTACAATGTATTAGCCATATTAGTTTCTAGAACATACATCTAACAATCTCCCACTTAGACTAAAGCCAATTGGCCACTAATATAAGTCCCATCTTCTCAAGGTGGACTTCCATCTTGGTTGGCTCAATTGCTTTATCAGCAGGTCTGCCATGCTATCCGCGGAGTCTACTCTTCATACCTCAATATATTTTTTTTAAAATAGTCGCATATACTGCTGCTCTATGTGCTTAGATTTCTGATGAGACCTAAGCTCCTTAGCGAAGGCTATGACGTCGTTGTTTTTGCAGTACATCATCGTAGCATCTAATGATATGACATTTAGTTCTACAACTAACATTAAAATCAGATTTCATCCTACACATGTACAGCATACTCAACTTTCGTTGATCGATTGTTTGGAACCTTTCTAACATATCGAACTAATATTGCATAAGAATACACTCTGATATAGACATTTATCATCAGCATCGTGTATCCTTCCACTTCTAACTCTGTCTATTCTCCAAAGATCAGGAACAAATCTTTAGTGCTTCTCAAGTACTTAAGGATGTATTCACAGTAATCCAGCACTCTTTACCTGGATTCGACTGATATCTGATCGTGACACTCATAGCAAGGGCAATATCAAGTCGAGTACATAGTATGGCATACATGAGGCTCTCTATGGCTAAGGCATAAGAAATTCTACTCATACACTGAACTTCCTCAGATGTGGCCAGACACATCGTCTTGGAAAGATGAATACCATGCCTAAGAGATAAAAGTCTTCTTTTAGAATTTTTCATATTGAACCTTTTCAGTACTTATTCTGTGTACAGCTTTTATGACATGCCTAACATCCTTTAAGATCCATCCCTATAGACCTTTATTTTAAGAATATCGGATGCTTCTCCTAAATCTTTCATGAAGAATTTCTTGGACAACCATCTTTTAATTATGGTCAGCATGAGAACATCATTTTCAATGAGGTGAATATCATCCACATACAATACGAAGAATGTTATTGCATTCCCACTGATCTTTTTGTATATATAAAATTCCTCTTCATTCTTGATGAAACTAAATAATTTGATCACATCATCAAAATGAAGATTCCAACTCTAAGAAGCTTGTTTTAATCCGTATATGAATTTTTACAGCTTGCAGACTCTATGATCACAATCACCAGACGTGAAACCCAAAAGTTACTCTATATAGATATTTTTCTCAAAATATTCATTTAGAAAAGCAGTTTTTACATCCATCTATCAGATTTCATAATCATAATAAGTTGTAACAGCAAGCAGAATGCGGATGAATTTCAGCATGGCTATGAACGAGAAGATTTTCTGATAGTCAATGCTCTCGTGTTGACTATAACCTTTTGCCACGAGCTTAGCTTTATAGGTCTCTACCTTACTATCAGTATTATTTTCTTTTGTAGATCTATTTACACCCAATAGATACTATACCCTCAGGTAGATCCACTAAGGTCCATACTTGGTTTGAGTGCATCGAGTCAATTTCTGACTTCATTGCATCTAACCATTTCTCAAAATTGATATTAGACATCATCTCGTCAAAGATATTAGGATCGTCACCATGATCCTTATCTTCCATAAGGAACATTTTTTAACTTCCTCTGTAAGCATATCCATATATCTTTCAGGAGGTCGGGAGACCCAGCTAGATCTATAAGGTAGTATAGGAACATGAATTACTGACTCATAAATAATAGATTTCTGAGGATCCATAACTCTTTACTCTTCAGAGACTTTCTCTTTGAGCTCAACTAACCTCCCACTGCCACCATCCTAGATAAATTATTTTTTCAAGAATATGGCATTCCGACTCACAATCACATTGTGATCTTATGGAAAGTAGAAGTAGTATCCCATTGATTCTTTTGAATATCCTATAAAATGATCTAATACAGATCTATCTTCTAATTTATCAGCTATCTATCTTTTGACATAGGCCGAACATCTCCAAGTTCTTAGATAACCTAGACTCGATTTCTTACTGTGCCATATCTCATATGATGTGGTCGGAATGAATTTTGATGGAACCCTATTCAATAGGTGAATTACAGTTATTAAGGCATATCCCCAAAGATATAAGAGTAAATCAGTAAAGCTCATCATGGACCTGACCATATCTAATAGGGTCCTATTCCTCTTTTCGGATACTCTGTTGAATTGAGGTATTTCGAAAAGAGTCCATTGAGAGATAATACCGTTATCCTTAAGATATCTCAAAAATTTTTGATTAACATATTCACCTCCTCAATCAGATTGAAGAATCTTAATCATGAGTTTGTCTGTTTATTTTTTACTTCATTTTAAATTTTTTGAACCTTTCAAAAGTTTCAGACTTGTGTTTCATTAGATACACATATCCGTATCATGATATATTATCGATAAAGATGATGAAGTAGCTATAACCACTCCTAACTTGCATATCAAATGGCCCACACATATTGCTGTGTACCAAGGCAAGTAACTCGATGGTCCTTTTCTCATGTCCTACAAAAGGTAACTTGATAATTTTTCTTCAAAGATAAGATTCACAAGCTGGGTACGACTTTGGATCAAGAGAGTCAAAGATCCTATCTTTTTCAGTTTGTTTATCCTATCCTCTCCAATATAGTCTAGTCTGTGATGCCACAAGTACTTCTGGTTAATTTTATCTTTGGATCTCTTTTGACCTACGGCATTCACTATTTGCTCGTTCAAATTTATATTCGCATCAACATACAGGTGATATAGACTATCAATTAAAAGATCATGTGTAATCAATTTATTTATAAATAATAAATAATTTTTTATTAAATTAATTTAAAATCATTCTATGCTAGCACAGATACGAAAATCAAATTCTGACTAGCTACAAAATAAATAACAGTCTTTTAAATCTAATCTAAATTCTGACGGTAATCGAAGAGAATAAGTATCAATGACTTCTGCAATAATTTTTACTCCATTGCCAGTCTCAAAGATCATATCACCTTTTTCAACCTTCTACTTTTATTAGACCCTATATTGAGGTACATATATGAGCACTCGAACTAGAGTCCAATATACAACTAGAAGTAGAAGAAATCGTAAGGTTAGATTCAATTATGACCATACCTTCTGGAGGTTTGTAACCCTTTTTGATCTTTAGGCTCTCCAGGTAGAGTGGACAGTTCCTCTTTTAGTGGCCTTCAGCATCATAGTGGAAGCACTTTTCTTTACTTCAACCTTCTTTGGAACATCTTTCTTTGGCTTGCTCTCTTTCTTCTGCTTCTTAGCAGATTTATTCTTCTTCTTCCAACTAGACTTTCTCTTAGTCGAAGAAGTCCGCTCCACAGGAAGAACAGTGCCCCTTGAACTCTTCAAGGTTCGCTTCGTAGTGACCAACATATTGACCAGTTCGGATATAGTGCAATCAAGTTTGTTTATATGAAAATTTATAATAAATTGACTATATGAACTTGTAAGAGATTGAAAGATCAAATTCATCTGTAATTCCTTTTGCATATCAAGCCTGAATTTTTCAAGCTTCTCAATGTCCTTGATCACTGTCATACAGTATTTATAGACTGACTGTCCTTCATGCATCTTCAGATTGAAGAGTCTCTTGGATACTTCAAAGTATGCTGTATAGTTTTGCTCATCATACAACTCTTGTAGGTGAGTGGTCATAGCCCTGACAGTGGATATATGCTCATACTGGCACTGCAACTCATTTATCATGGATGCCAGCACATAGCACTTGACCCGACTATCTTTATTTGTCTATTTTTCATAAGCAGTTCTTTACTCTGCAGTGGGACAGTTTGGTAACACTAAGAATTTCTGATCGAGTACATGACCTATTTTTTAAAGTTAGGATAATCTTGAAGTTTCTTAGCCAGTCTTTATAGTTTGTTCCGATCAAACAATTGGATTCAAGGATGCGAGCTAGAGGATTTGAGGCTGACATTATTTAATTACGAGAGTAGAGATTTAAGTTAGATTTTTGTACTTTAAATTTATATTTACTTTAAGAATTTTAAGATACAAATAATATCTCCCACTAATTTTTTGGATCTCCCCACCCTTTAAGTGAGAAACGAAAATTCTGACGCAATAACTGGATTTCTAGTGGATGCTATGGTCCCACCGATACTATGTACCTCACCTAGTAGTTATTGATAACATGCACACTGATATATGAATAACTCTTTATCCAGATACTTTTCTAAGTATGTTATAGTGACTTGGTCTCTAAGTTATATGGGCTCACCTAACAGTTATTGACCATACTTATTAGTTAAGCCTGACCCACCATTCACAAATAGGTGCAAGGCCGTCATTGGATCCCTCACCTAATAGTTATTGAGTCCAACCCTATCCTTATTCTGGAGCAACTCTTTAGTAATAGAGTGGTTGTATGTTCTCGGTGCAATTGAACCACTGTGATCAGCTGTGAATAATCAATACCAGTAGCACGTCCGCACATATACAATGGTGGAAGACCTATAGACTTAATATTTATAGAGAGATTTAGGTTTAGATCTCATCTAATTAGTTATCATATGACCAATCTAATTGGTATGGACTAAATCAAACCGCCAAGCAATCTTATTCAAGACTAAATCTTTCAAATTGTCCAGATAAATAGAGATCGATGGGGGTCCTCCCGTTGCTTTCTTTAGACATCAAAAAATAATCAGATCAGCAAATAGAATCAATTAAATAATCATCCCTTGATTACTTATCTTAGATACCAATAGATCAATTGGTCCAAATAGGTTAGCTTAGGCGAATCAGGCTCAAGTGATCGAGCCAAATTAAGTCCTTAGGTTAATTGATTCTATACATGAGATTCAATCGATTAGATCAACAATAATTGTATGATCTTATAATTTAATTGATCTAATTTTAATCAATATTTGACTCAATTTGATCAATTACTTAATCAAATTAGACCCATTGTGTTCAAATCAAAAATTCTAGATGTAATCTAATTACATGACCTAATTTTTGATTTTTTTCATGATCAAAATCCTCATGCACAAACATATATTTCAAATTCTAAAACTAAATTTTAGATCTAAATTTTTTGTATGAAAGATAAATTTAAAATAATAAAATTAATTTTAGATTTAACATGCAAGCATATATCTTATATATGTATATAAATTTAGATCTAAACGAAAATTCAGATCATAATATGATGTCATATATCTTATATATAAATTATGAATCATATTAATAATAATTTTTAGATCTAAATATATAATCACATATCTCATATATGAATCATAAATCAGGTTAAATTAATTTTTAGATTTATGCATGCATCTTCATATGTATCACATAAACGTGATCTGAAAATCATTCTAAAACAAAATTCAGATCTATACATGCTTTCACATATCAATTATATGATCTAAAATTAATTTTAAATAAATTTTAGATTCAAATTAATCATCTATACATCTCATGTATCAAGAAAATTAATTTTAAAATTCTTCTCAAAATATATATGTCAATTTCATGCATATGAAACCCGTGGCTTTAATACCACTGTTAAAATTTTATGTTGGAGCATGCACGTATGTTTCAAAATTTTTTTCTAATAATACAGTGAAATAGAAGATTAAAATACTTTTTAATCTACATCATATATGTATAAATATAAATATTAGGATCTACTTTATATATTGAAATTGAATACATGCTGAATTGTATGTTGAAATTGAATATATAATCGGATCATATATCTATTTCATAATTTTTTTTTCAAATCTGGATCTAGAAGAGAGTAGGTTCTCCCTTAGCCACATAAATTTTCAACCTCTACGGATATCCACTCAGAATCGGCTTGGAACAGTCCTCTTTGATAGAGAAAAAAATCAGTCTGTAAATCTAAGCGAAGCCTGAATCACGATCAACATTTTGATCCTTTCCTTGATCTTTTTTTCTCTTCTTCTCTTGCTTTTCTTATCTTGATTATGAAGCAATCAAGGCTTGAAAACTAGCAAGCAAGAGGATGCCTAAGCTTCTCTTGGGTGTGGAGATATGGGATGCCCAACACCCTTGGGTGTTGGAACCTTAAGGGGAGAAGAGAGGGAGAAGAAATAGGGGGTGTGGAGAGTTTCTAAGGGAGGTATGGGGTGCTGAAATTTAATGCTTAGGAGCCTTAGGGAAGGCCTCTTTAAATAGGTATAAGGTTTAAATCCTATTCAAGATCAAACAATCACTTAATACAATTTTACTTACATTAGAAATCTTTATTCCTTTAGTTATTTGATCCTCTTTAGGAGATCCTGTTGGCGCCAACTATTGAAGCCCTTGTACCTACAAATATACATGCCACATAGAGCCTAGGGGACTCCCCATGCTGGTCCAACACACCCTCTAATGGGTGGGCATGCCCAAATTGATCAAATCCAGTGGTGCCCACTCAAAACTATCCAGAAAATTGATTAAGGGTTTGAACCCTTAATTCATATGATCCAAAATCTTAGGCACCCAACAATTGAAGCTCAATGAATCTAATTTATTTATGTTACTAGCAGATAATTAATTTGAATTAATCTTATCAAATAAGAAATTCAAATGCAAAGAGAAAATTAGGTTCAACAATGTACTAGCAAGGTTATCCTGAACCTAATAGAATTTTCTAAATCTAATTGAGACTTCATAAGTCCAATTGATTATTCCAGATCTAATCCTTTTATTGTGTGACCCCATAGGTTCAATTCTATCTGATAGTGAGATATAAATGATCTTT
>KE504992.1:509492-522142 GCA_000441515.1 Elaeis oleifera | reverse complement strand
GAGAGAGAGAGAGAGAGAGGGAGGTATTATAAAAAGTAAGAAATATTTAGATGTGAGTTGTAGGAGACTGCAAACATTTGGAGGTTTTAATTTAGACCAGCCCAATACTTGACCCGAATAATAATTCATGTTTCCTGTGTTAATGCCTGCTCTGCTGCTCTTCTTTCTTTGCCCCTTTTTTCTTGCCACTTCTTTTGTAAAGACATGATTTAAATAGCATATTTGCTGAAGTTTGTTTGAGTTTTAATGATACATATTTGTATATAACATGGATAAGTATTGGATGAATTGTGTTAAATTTCTTATGAATACATAGAGGGAGTCAAATTGTTTATGACTTTTGTGGCTCAAAATAACGGCAAAGATTGTGAAATTCGATGTTCTTGTTCACATTGCTTGAACATTTATACAGAGCCTCAAGAGAATATCTTCGATTATCTATTAAGATTTGGCATGGATTAATCATACACCCAATGGATATTTCATGGTGAACGGACAAAATTTTAATTCCCTGATAATCGAGATAGATTTCCATTTGTAGATATAGAAAGTGACGAGTTAGGCAATGACTCAAATGAGGATGATGATGATGACGGGATAAGAGACTTGCTACATGATGTTGGTAGTTTCTTTAACGATTATCCTATTGAGAAAACTTAGGGGCTTCTACAGGTTCTAGCCATTCTTGTATCGATACCTTTAATGATTTATTGATGGAAACTACCGAAGAGTTGTATTCGAGATGTACAAATTTTAAATTATCATTTATTATAAAGTTGCTTTATTTGAAAGTATGCAACAAATGGAGTAATAAGTCTTTTGATATGCTATTGTCATTGCTAAGAAATGTCTTGTTTAATGGTCAATCCTTGCTAAAGTCTTACTATATAGTAAATCACTTTCTACAGAACTTGGGCTTGGGTTATGTGCCAATACATACATGTAAATACTACTGTGCTCTCTTTTGAAAAGAGTATGAAAACTGTGACAATTATCCAAAGTGTGGAATGTCGAGATAGATGTGATTAATGATGGTAAGGGTAAGAAGATCCCTTATAAAGTGTTATGGTACTTTATGTTGAATTTTAGACTGCAATAATTATTTATATCGAAAAAATAGCTAAAAAATCAAATGGCACAAAGATAGATCTAGAAGTGAGAGTAATACCTTGATTCATCCATCTGATGGTGAAGCTTGGAAGAGCTTTGACGAACAGTATCCAGAATTTGCTAGAGAACCCCATAATGTGAGGCTTGACCTAGCAACAGATGGATTCAATCCATTTGGCAACATGTCTAATGCCTATAGCATATGGCCTGTTGTTCTTTTGACATATAATTTACCCCCTTGGATGTGCATGGATGAGTCATTCTTTATGCTATCACTGCTTATTCCGGATCTGAAAGCATCGGATAGAGATATTGATGTCTACTTAAAGTCATTAGTAGATGAGTTGAATGAGTTATGGGATAAGGATATTGATATTTTCGATGCTTCATATGGCCAAAGTTTTCGAATGCATGCGGTTCTATTATGGACTATTAATAATTTTTCAGCCTATGATAATATTTTTGGATGGATTACTAGCGGGTATATGGTTTGTCCTATTTGTAATAAACATACTCCTTCTCGTAAATCGAGAAGTAAGATTGGTTACCTGAGCCATCAGTGTTTTCTTCCTCATGACCATGCATGGAGGAAGAGCAAGAGGTTTGATGGCAAGGTGGACTATCGACCCTCACCTGTCTTACCAAATGGAGATGATGTGATGTAATAACTATCCCATTTGAATAACATAGACTTTGAAAAGTATCCTAACAATAAAAAGAGATCAAGATCAACAGAAGAGTTGAATTGGATAAAAAGAGTATTCTTTTTGAGTTGCCATATTGGTGTAAGTTGAGATTGAGGCATAATCTTAATGTCATGCATATTGAAAAGAATATTTATGACAATATACTTGATACCTTGTAAAATCTTGAAGGTAAAATAAAGGACACTATCAAGGCTAGACTCGACTTGGAAGACAAGAAAATTTGAAGAAATTGTACTTGGTGAAGAGAAATGATGGATCCTCCATAATTCCTCCTGCATGCTACACAATATTGAACTTTGAAAAGAAGAGTTTCTACGAGTTTCTTAAAGGGATAAAGTTTCAGATGGATATGCATCTAACATATCTCGATGTGTCAATATTGAGGAAAGAAGATTATGGGACTAAAAATTCATAATTGTCATGTTCTCCTATAAAGCATTCTTCCTATAGGCATGCATGGAATTTTGAAGAAGGATGTGACAGCTGCATTGATGGAGTTAGATAACTTTTTCCATCGAATATGTCGTCGAACTTTGATTGTGGATGACATCGAAAAGATGTGTACAGACATATCCTTGATACTGTGCAAACTTGAAATGATTTTTCCGCCAGCTTCCTTTGATGTGATGGTATATTTGGCTGTTCATTTGCCAAATGAAGTCTTGTTAGGTGGACCAGTGGCATATCGATGGATGTATCCAATTGAGAGGTATCATAATAACTTCTTTTAGATTCTGAATTCTAAATTTAGGTAATTATTTATATTATGTAATTATTCTAAATTTTGAATTTAGGTTTCTTGGCTCTCTAAAGAGATTTGTTCGAAATAAAGCTCATCTAGAAGGGTCTATTGCTGAGGCGTATGTAGTCAAGGAATGTTTGATATTTATTTTATGTACCTTTGAGATATCGAGACTCACTTTAATATGGATGAGCAAAACAATGATAAAGCTTATGACAATGACATAACAGAATTTTTCTTACAAGTTAGGACATTTGAAGCAACTCAATTTGTTTTCCTACCCAAAGAAGAGCAAGATATGGCTCATTGGTATGTACTTACCAATTGTGAAGAGATTGAGTCTTATTTTGAGTAAGTTCTTACTACCTAAATTTTATTATTAAATATTCAATATAAAATATGGTAGTAAATGATACCTTTTTGTTAGAGAGCATAAAGTTGAGCTGATGGAGCAAAATTCGTTAAATGTTGAGAACATATATAGAGAACAGTTTTCTTGTGGATAAAGCATCGGGTGAGAACACAAACTCTACGAGATTGTTTGTGTGCATACGTATTGTATTTTCATATATTCAACTAATATAATTTATTTTACATAATGGTAGATGACAATATTATACAGACCAGGCGAGGAAAATAGAATCGAGTCTTTGTATGCATTGGCATGTGAACCTTATGTTTGGTACAAAAGTACTCGGGATGTATTGCAAATGGTGTGCGATTTCACACTGAAGTTCGTGATTCTCGTAGAAAGTCGCAAAATAGTGGTATTATAGTAAAAAGATTCATGAAAATGATATCATCGATTTTTTTGGGATATTAATAGATATTATTCAATTGGATTATGTCAAGGGTAAAGTGTTATTTTTTTAAATGCAAGTGGTATGATCTTGGGTCTAGAAATGCCAATGTCAGGATCGATGGAAATGTGCGAAACATAAATGTAACCAGATTATGATATAAGAATGATCTATTTATTCTTGCAAATTAAACGAAGCAAGTTTATTATTTACAAGATACGAAATTGAGAAAAACTGGCATGCTGTGCAAGAATGTCAGCATAGACATATGTATGACATCCTTATTGGTGCAACAACAGAAGAAGATTCTGATGATGAAGAGGGTCTTGAAATGACTCCTACAGATATTAAGGAATGCCATATAGAGTCATTAGATAGAGATGATATCAAACCTAATGTAGTAGATGACACTTTGTTGAATACAATACGAGGTTTACATCATGAAGTAGAAGAGTTAGCAATAAGGGATAGTGAGGATGAAGATGATACAATATTGCACTGGAGATAATGATCAACAGAATGATGATGACAATGACCATGTGATAATGATTTATTTTGATTTCCAACTACCTAATGTCATGCAGTAAATTATTGTTCGTTGGCGTGGCTGATTTAGAGTTGGTAGGTGCATCTTGCTGGTAAAATTCTAACTGCAGTATAAATTTTTTCTCTTTCTCTAACTATTATTTTCTGTGTTAAATTGCCTACATGAATATCTTAAAGTTGACCTTAGTTGATTTAGTTTAAAATCTTGATATTGATTTCATTTGACTATATATTGTAGGTATTCTCATGGCACTGAGATTGCCATCGATCCAGATGTACCGCATTTCGCTCAGCAGCCATCGATCCAGAGAATGATCTTGCCGTCATAGTTATAGTCAAGGTATTAGCAGCTTCTTCAGAGCCATGACACCGAGGCTACACCACCTTTCTCTCAGTCACCACCAGCTTATATTCCACCAGCTTCTCTGGATCCGACACCATCAAAAGTCACACCTTCAGCTCCATTTCTGGCTGATGTTGCACCCCTCTATCTAGGTACCAGCAGCTTCTTCAGAGTTATGGTATCGTAGCTCCATCACCTTCCTTTCAGTCACCATCAGTCCACGTTCCATCAACTTTCTAGATCCAACACCAGCAGAAGTCATACCTCCTGCTCCACCACCTTCTCCTCATTCTCCACAAATCCATACACCACCTATCGAGCCAGAGCCTACTGAGCATACACATCCTACCATGGACTTGACTCCTGATGTTAGCTCTGTAGGTATAAATCATTATATGCCTATTTGTATTCAATATCACCTAAATATTTTTAATTTAATATTCTTATTGTTGCTTGCTTATCTTGTAGGATCCACGAGCATGGGTGGATGAAAAAAAAGAGGTTGTACTAGAGGGTTGGGTTAAGTAAGATAAACAAGGTCCTTGATAAGAAAATGAAGATCAACATCTCAATGAAAGAAGGGCGACCCACTAATGCTGTTCAATCCACCAAGCTATCAAATGAGCTTAGTATGATAGCTCGAAATATCTTACCTGTCAAGCCTAGATGGACCAAATTAATAGAGGTGGAGATGTAGATGGCATTTGACAAACTAGAGGTAAGTAAAATTATTATAGTTGCATTTGTATTCTATGCATATTTGTTAACTAGTATTCAATACTTGTTTGGAGCAAAAGCTAAATACCAAGGTTTTAAGGACGGATAAGAAAGTTTGTGCTAGCGTCAAGAAGTTTCTTTCATTGAAATCAAAGGATCAAAAATATCAACTATATATGCATTACCTTCACCATATAAAGGACTCAAAGTCAAATACTGTGACCATGGCAGAGTGGATAGATCTTTGCACTTACTGGAGCAAAGAAAGATACAGGTCAGTATAACTTGCATTATGTTTGCATGTAAATATCTCCTTTAAAGAATCTACTTTAGGTTGACTGGCATAAAATTTCTATCTTTTCAGTTAACATGTGAGCATAACAAAAGTTCAAAAGTTTTGTCAAGTGCTAAGCAAACACTAAGTCAAAAGCTTTTGTATCTATACGGTATGAGATTATGAGATGTTGTACTTTGATTATGACTAATATCATTTGCATTTAAGTTCTTACAATAGTAACTCATCTTTTAAATAAAGTGAGAATGAATTGAATGGAGAAGAGTGCGATCAAATTATGTTGTGGTATCGTACTCATTGCACCCCAGGTCATGGTGATACTCCAGGTGATGGACAACTCCCGAGTGCGAGGCAAAATGGGTGAGGACACTACACAAAATAAAATTATGATTACTATTTTAAGTGAGCTTAGTTTTTATTTTGGAATTAATCCTCTTCAAATTTTGTGAGAATGAAATGATGCAGGTGCTAGAGCAGTCCATTGTTAGATGTATGTTCTAGAAGCCAATATGGCTGATACATTGTAATAAATCTGAAAGATAATTTTGTACTTTATACGTTGATTTGAACAATAAAAGGATAAGTTATTTTCATTCAAGTGTGATGTATCTTTGAATCGTCTATAGAATTAACTTTCGATATATATTCTCAAAGTATTGAGAATTAGAGATATATATTTAATTTCTAAATACTTTCGATCATAGAATCATCATAAGGATGATGATCGATCCGAATAGACCGACGCACAGATTACTTTCTTCAAGACAGATGAGTCTTTAGTCTACAGTATAGAGACATTGGGCGATGAATATGGGTACTTGTTAGAGAACAACTAGTGCTAAGCATGACCATATGAGAGATCATTTGAATTTCTATTCGATCGTTAGTGATTGTCTCGATGCTGTAGTTGTGTGAATTATCTTTTGACTTGAGATGGTATTACTACTTGTAGTGAGGCTACTGGAGTTTGACTGATATATAAACATGGATCTCAATGAGCCCTTATTGTGGATGTTGGTGACAGTTGGTCCACTGTAGGAGTAGGGTGCACATCAAGATGGGATCTATCGATCTTGATAGAGAGAAATTATCCTATGAGATTTGAGAAGCTAAGTCTGAGAATCTGTGGCCACAGTAGTGTGATTAATGGAAAGAAATTTTCATAAAAATTATAATTAGACTTGAGCTGATCGGATCTATCATATAATTGATGTTGAGATTTGATGATTTATCTATTACCTGCCATCTAGTCGGAACTCATGATAGAAGGACTGAATCACACATTAACTACACCTAGAGATTCATTTCGGTTCTACTGAATTACCATTATATACTACTAGATATCACTGATGGATTGTGAGAGCTCACTAGAATTGTTCTGGATCGATAATCTTTGATGAGTTAGAATGAAATTGTTTCGACCCATTGAAAAGAGTTTCAATGATACTTTGATAGAAATCATTGTATATCTCACTATTAAATAGAATTAAACCTATGGGGTCACACAACAAAGAGATTAGGCCTGAAATTAATAATTGAGCTTATGAAGTATCAATTGGGTTCAGAAAAATTCGATTGATTTCAAGATAACCTTGCTAGCACATGGTTGGACCTAATTTTTTCTTTATATTTAGATTTCTTATTTGATAAAATAATTCAAACTTAATTATCTGCTAATAATCTAAATGAATTAGATTCATTGGACTCCAATGGTTGGGTGTCTAAGATTTTGGATCAAATGAATTAAGGATGCAAGTCTTTAATTAATTTCTTGATAGTTATTTTGGGTGCCACCTTGATTTGATCAAGTTAAGCACGTCCCATGATTAAAGGACTTTTTGATCTTATATGGGGTATCTCTTGGGTACACTTTGGGGTATGTTTATGTGGGTGCAAGGGCTCCAAGTGTTGGCGCCTAATAGGATTTCTAATGAAAGTTGAATAACTTAAATTATTAAGAAACCTAATGCAAGTAGGACTTATATTATGAGATTGAATAGGATTCAATCCTTTTGCTTATTTAAAGAGACCTCCCCTAAGGTCCCTAGAGTATAAAACCAACAGCCCAATGCCACCTATGGAGACCCCCCACGCCCTCTCTTCTCCTCCCCTTGGGCATCCCACACGTCCTCCCTTTTGGGGCGTCCTTTCTTCCTCACGCCCAATGCTATTGGGCATCGCTTCTATTGCTGGTTCCTGATATTTGATAGCAGCATAAAGCAAGAGAAGAAGAAGATCAAAGAAAGAGATTAAGAGTTGATCGCGATTCAGGTTTCGTTCAGATTCAGCAGGCTGAATTTTCTTAGAGAAGAAATTTAACTTGAAGAGGACTGTTCCAGGCTGATCCCGAGTAGATATTCATAGAGATCGGATACTTGTGTGGTTAAGAGAGAGCCTCTTTTCTTTCAGATTCAAATTTGAAAAAAAAATTACGAAACAGGTATATGATTTGATCACATGTTAAATTTCAGCATATGTCAATTTTAGCATATGAATTAAATCCTTGTGGTTTCTATTTTATGCATGCATCATAAGGATTAAAAGGTATTTTAATCTTCTGTTCCACTGTGATATTTAGAAAATAAATTTTAAACACACATACATGCCCAACACACGAATTCCAATGGTAGTATCAGAGCTGCAGATTTCATATGTATGAAATTGACATACATATTTTGAAAAGAGTTTTAAAATCTGATTTTCTTTGATACATGAGATGTATAGATAAATTTTAATTTAAATTTATTTTGAGTTTGATTTTAGAATATATAATTGATACGTTAAAGTATGCATAGATCTGAATTTTGATCTAGAACGGTTTCTAGTTAATGTTCATATGATATGTAGATGTATGTATAAACCTAAAATTTTATATGATCTGATTCATGATTCATATATGAGATATATGATTGCATGTTTAGATTATAAAATTACTTTCAATATGATTCATGATTAGTATATGAGATATATGATATTATGTATTGATCTGAATTTTATTTAGATCTAAATTTTACATGTATATATGAGATATATGTTTGTATGTTAAATCTGAAAATTATTTTATGATTTAAAACTTATCTTACATGCAAAAATTTAGATCTAAATTTTGATTTTAGAATTTGAAATTTATGTTTGTGCATGAGAATTTTGATTATGAAAAAATCAAAATTAAATCATGTAATAGGATTGCATCTAAGATTTTTGATCATATGGGTCTAATCGATTAAGTAATTGATCAAACTGAGTCATGTGTTGATGTGGGTTAGATCAATTAAGTTATATGATCATACAATTATTGTTGATCAAATTGATTGAGTCTCATATTTAGAATCGATTAACCTAAAGACCTAATTTGGCTCGATGGTTTGAGTCCGATTCTCTTGAGTTAACCTATTTGGATCAATTGACCTATTGGTGTCTCAGATAAGTAACTGAGATATGATTATTTAATTGATTTCATTAGCTTATCTGATCAATTTATTGATGTCTAAGAAAGCAACGGGGAGCCCCACCGATCTCCACTTATCTGGCCAATTTGAAAGATTGAGTCTTCAATAAGGTTGCTTCGCGGTTTGGTTTAGCCCATGCCAATTAGATCGATCATATGATGACTGATTAGATAAGATCTAAATCTAAATCTTTCCATAAATATTAGGTCCATACGTCTTCCATCGTTGTAAATATGCGGACGTGCTACTAGTGTTGATTGTTCTCGACTAGTTACAGTGATTCAGTTACATCGAGAACACGTAACCACTCTATTAGCAAAGAGTTGCTCCAGAGTAAGGATGGGGTTAGGCCCAATAACTGTTAGGTGAGGGATTTAATGATGGCCTTGCATCTGCTTGTGAATGGTGGATCGGGCTTAACTAAGGAGTGTGCTCAATAACTGTTAGGGGAACCTACATGACTTAGAGATCATGTCGCTGCAACATGCATAGAGAAGCATCTGGGCAAAGAGTTGCCTACGCATCGATGTACATATTACCAATAACTGTTAGGTGAGGTGCATGGCATCGGTGGGACCATAGCATCTACTAAAATTTTTATCGCGTTAGAATTTTGTTTCCCATCCGAAGAGTGGAGGAATCTAAAAAATTAGTGAGAGTCATTGTTTGCATCTTAAAGTTCTTAGAAGTAAATATAATATTACAGTACAAAAGTCTAACTTGAATCTCTACTCTCGTAGTTAAACAATGTCAGTCTCGAACCCTCTAGCCCGCATCCTTGAAACCAATTGTTTGACCGAAACTAATTACAAAGACTAGCTCAGAAATCTTAAGATTGTCCTGACCTCAAAACAATTAAGTCATGTACTCGATCAGGAACCCATAATGTTACCAAATCATCCTACTGTCGAGCAAAGAGCTGCTTTTGAAAATGGACGGATGAAGACAGTCGGATCAAGTGCTATGTGCTGGCATCTATGTCAAACGAGTTGCAAAACCAGCACGAGCATATGCCCACTCTCAGGGCTATGATCACTCACCTATAAGAGTTGTATGGTGAGCAGAGCCGTACTATGTACTTTAAAGTATCCAGGAGACTCTTCAACTTGAAGATGTGCGAAGGGCAGTCTGTCTATGAGCACTGTAAGACAGTGATCAAGGATATTGAGGAGCTTGGGAAGCTTGAACTTGAAATACAAAAGAATTGCAGATGGATTTGATCCTTCAATTTCTTACGAGTTCATATAATCAATTTATTATAAATTTTCATATGAACAAGCTCGATTGCACTATATCTGAATTGGTCAATATGTTGGTCACTACGGAAGGAACCTTGAAGAGTTCAAAGGGCACTGTTCTCACTATTGAGTGGACTTCTTTTAAGAAAAAATCTACTAAGAAGAAGAAGACAAAATCCACTAAGAAGCAGAAGAAAGAGAGCAAGCCAAAGAAAGAAGTTCCTAAAAAGGCTGAAGCAAAGGAAATATTTCCACTGTGATGCTGAAGGCCAGTGGAGGAGGAACTGTCCACTCTATCTGGAGAGCCTAAAGATTAAAAGGATGATAAACCTTCGAAAGGTATGCTCGTAATTGAATCTAATCTTACGATTTCTTCTACTTCTAGTTGGATATTGAATTCTGATTCGAGTGCTCATATATGTACTTAAATGTAGGGTCTAATAGAAAGTAGGAGGTTGAGGGAAGGTGATATGATACTTCAGGTTGGCAATGGAGCAATAGTTATTGCAGAAGTCATTGGCATTTATCCTCTTCGATTATCGTCTAGCATCAGATTAGATTTAAAAGACTGTTATTATGTTTTGTAGCTAGTTAGAATTTGATTTTCGTGTCTGTGCTAGCATAGGAAGGTTTTGAAATTAATTTTAATAAAATTTTATTTATTATTATGAATAATTGATTGCACGAGATCTTTTATTGACAGTTTATATCACTTGCATGTGGATGCGAATGTGAATCTGAACGAGCAAATAGTGAGTATCATAGGTCAAAGAGATCCAGAGATGAAATTAACCAGAAGTACTTGTGGCATCATAGACTAAGCCATATTGGAGAGGATAGGATAAACAAATTGAAAAGGGATGGGATCCTTGGCTCTCCTAATCTAGAGTCATATCCAGCTTACAAATTTATCTTCGAAGAAAGATGGTCAAGTTACCCTTTGTAGGACATGGAGAAAGATCACTGAGTTACTTATCCTGGTACACACTGATGTATGCGGGCCATTTGATATACAGATCAGAAGTGGTTGCAGCTACTTCATTACTTTTATCGATGATTTATCTAGGTATAGGTACGTGTATCTGATGAAACACAAGTCTGAAGCCTTTGAAAAATTCAAAAATGAAGTAGAAAATAAACTGATAAACCCATTAAGGTTCTTTGATCTGATTGAGGAGGTGAATATCTTAGTTGAAAATTTTTGAGATATCTTAAGAACAACGGTATAGTCTCTCAATGGACTCCTTCTGGAACACCTCAGCTCAACGGAATATCCGAAAGGAGGAATAGAATCCTATTAGATATGGTCAGATCCATGATGAGCTTCACTGATCTATTTTTATATCTTCGGAGATATGCTTTATCAACCACCATTCACCTGTTGAATAGGATTCTATCAAAGTCCGTTTCTACTATACCGTATGAGATATGGTACGGTAAGAAGCCGAGTCTAGATTATCTTAAGACTTAGGGATGTTCTGCCTATGTCAAGAGATAGATAGCTGATAAGTTAGAGAATAAATCTATTATAGCTCATTTTATAGGATAGCCAAAAGAATCCATTAGATACTACTTTTACTTTCATAAGATCACAATGTGATTGTGAGTCGAAATATCATATTTCTAAAAAAATAGTTTATCCAGGATGGTGGCAGTGGGAGGTTAGTTGAGCTCAAAAAGAAGGTTTCTAAAGAGCAAAAAGCTATAGATCCTCAGAAACTCATTATTCATGAGTCAGTAGTTGATGTTCCTCTACCACCTCGTAGATATAGCAGGATCTCTCGACCTTCTGAAAGGTATATGGGTATGCTTACGGAGGAAGTAAAAAAATGTTCTTTTGGGAGATAGGGGTCATGGTGATGATCCTAATACTTTTGACGAGGTGATGTCTGACATCGATTTCAGGAAATGGTTAGATACGATGAAGTCAGAAATTGACTCGATGCACTCGAACCAAGTTTGGACCTTAGTAGATCCACCTGAGGGTATCGTATCTATTGGGTGTAAATGGATCTATAAATAGAAAATAAGTGTCAATGGTAAAGTAGAGATGTATAAAGCTAGGCTTGTGATAAAAGATTATAGTCAGCGTGAGGGCATTGACAACAAAAAATCTTCTCGTCCGTAGCCATACTGAAATTCATCCGCACTCTGCTTGCTGTTGCAGCTTACTATGATTATGAAATATGACAGATGGATATGAAAACTACTTTTCTGAATGGATTAAAGCAAGCTTCTCGGAGTTGGAATCATCGTTTGGATGAGGTAATCAAATCGTTTGATTTCATCAAAAATGAAGAGGAACTATGTGTAAACAAAAGGGTCAGTGAGAGTGCAATAATATTTTTCGTATTGTACGTGGATGATATGCTTCTCATTGGGAATGATATTCTCATACTGGCCATGATCAAAAGATGGTTGTCCAAAAAATTCTCTTTGAAAGATCTAGAGAAAGTATTCTATATTCTCGAAATAAAGGTCTATAGGAATAGATCTAAACGGATGCTAGGCCTGTCACAAAAGTTGTACATAGATAAGGTGCTGAAGAGATTCAGCATGAAAATTTAAAGAAGACTTTTGCCTCTTAGGCATGGTATTAATCTTTTTAAGACAATGTGTTCGATCACATCTAAAAAATTTCAGCGTATGAGCAGGATTCCTTATGCCTCACCCATAGGGAGCCTCATGTATACCATGCTATGT
>KE504992.1:496187-507758 GCA_000441515.1 Elaeis oleifera | reverse complement strand
TTATTAGGTGTCTAAGATTTTGGATCAAATGAATTAAAGGTGCAAGTCCCTAATTAATTTCTTGATAGTTATTTTTGGGCGTCACTTTGATTTGATCAAGTTGGGCATGTCCTATGATTAGTGAACTTTTTGATCTTATATGGGGCATCCCTTGGGTGCACTTTGGGCTGTGTTTATATGGGTGTAAGGGCTCCAAGAGTTGGTGTTTAATAGGATTCCTAATGAAAGTTGAATAACTTAAGTTATTAGGAAACCTCATGCAAATAGGACTTGTATTATGAGATTGAATAGGATTCAATTTTTTTGCCTATTTAAAGGGACCTCCCCTAATATCCCTAGAGCATAAACCAGCAGCCCCATGCCACCTTTGGAGACCCCCCATGCCCTCTCTTCTCCTCCCCTTCTCCTCCCCTTGGGTGTCCCACACGTCCTTCCTTTCGGGGCGTCCCTTCTTCTTCACGCCCAAGACTGTTGGGCATCCCTTCTATTGCTGGTTCCTAGTGTTTGGTAGTAGCATAAAGCAAGGGAGAAAGGCAAGAGAAGAAGAGAAGAAGAAGATCAAGAGCTGATCGTGTTCCAGACTTCGTTCAGATTCAGCAGGCTAAATTTTTTAGAAAAAAAATTCAACTTGAAGAGGACTGTTGTAGGCTGATCCCGAGTGGATACCTGTAGAAATCGAATACTTGTGCGGATAAGAGAGAGCCTCTTCTCTTTCAGATCCGGATTTGAAGAAAAAATTATGAAATAGGTATGTGATTCGATCACATGTTAAATTTCAGCATGTGTCAATTTCAGCATATGAATTAGATTCTTGTGGTTTGTATTTTTATGCATACATCATAAGGATTAAAAGATGTTTTAATATTTTCTTCTACTGCGGTATTTAAAAATAAATTTAAATATACATGCATATCCCAACACATGAATTCCAACATCCATATCCGATGGCCATCCTATGACAGCAAACTAGATATGCAATTAAGTTCTGGGGATCAGACTAGATTATGTCTATGGTTTGGATATTGGACCTCGTCCAGAAAGAAAGAGTTCCACTTTTATGTCTAAGAAGAGTCTTCAAAAGGAGTTGGAGCAGTTGCAAAAGTATAATCAAGAGATGAAGAATGAGATTGTACACATTAAGGTGCAAATGAAGCATCAACAAAAGATTTTGGAAGCTTTATGTGCATCACAAAATATCTCTTTATTAGATTTATGATGTAAGTTACCTAAGTTATTTTTTTAATGTGTCTCTAAATTTTTTTTGTAAGCATAATGGAACAATGTATATTTTTGTTACTGTAATATATAGGCAATTAATTGATTATATTTTTTTTTGATAGGGATCCCATGACTCAAGAACTTGTAAAGATGTAGTTTTCAGGACATGTATGAGAGGGGCCTTTTGCGCTTTGGATTGTCGACTTATGAACTCATTTGTTGTGTTATAGACAATTGGATAATGTGTTTGTTTGCTTTTGATTAGAGATGAATTGGTAGCTTAGATGAAGACTTATTTGTTTTTTGATAGAGACATGGTCTCTTGGTGCTTTTAGTTAAAAATACCATCTCTTTGGATGCCTAGACAATTTAATTTTAGATTATAAACTTTATGTATAGATTCATCTAGATTATGAATTGCATGTGAGTTCATACTTTAGTTGTTGAATGATTTGTTGACTGAAATGGATGATTTATTTGATATTTGAATATATACCATAAATATAATATTTATACAGACTATAATTGAACTATCAATGAAGCAAAATTTGACCATCTCAAAATATTCTTGTTGCAAAATATTGTTGTTTTGCAATGTTAGCAAAATCGTTCCGCAACGTTTGGAAAACGTCGTCAAAAGGCCTCGTTCATTCTATGATGTTGGCAAAACATCGCACAATCAGCCACACTCCGTGATGTTTGGCAAACATCATGAAAGATATTTGTTCCACGATGTTAGTGAAATGTCGCTCAATCAACTTACATTTTGCGATGTTTGAGAAACATCGTGAAAGATTTTTGTTCTACGACGTTAGTGAAACATCGCTCAATCTAACTATATTTCGTGATGTTTGGGCATACGTCGTACTTTTGACGTCCTTTCCATGATATTTTATGATGAACGTCACGATTGGCCATTAGTGACGTGGCTAGCATGATGATCTTGGTGACGTTTTGCCAAACATCATGAAAAGACTCCAGTGACATTTTTGAGGACTTTTGGTGATGTTTTTTACCGTCGCAGAAAATTTTTTTCTTGTAATGTGTTTCAGTACCAACCAAAATAAATTTTTCATTAATCTAAAATTTGAATTCATAAAAATAAA
The DNA here is from genome assembly GCA_000441515.1 of Elaeis oleifera. Lineage (NCBI taxonomy): Eukaryota > Viridiplantae > Streptophyta > Magnoliopsida > Arecales > Arecaceae > Elaeis > Elaeis oleifera. The sequence goes on along the minus strand of KE504992.1, from coordinate 505,434 downwards.
TAAAAAATTTCTAAATCAAGTTTTGATAAAGAAACTAAATTTCTGGATACTTAAGGAACATAAAAGATATCATGTAGATCTATTTGAAATCTGGTGTCTATAATAAATCTGTAGGTCCCAACTGAAATAACCTTGGAGTTCATCCGATTCTCTTTAAAGATCCACCACTCTCTGTCATTTAGCTTCCAACTTAAAAAAAATCTCTATAATAAATTAGAAATATAAATTGCAGTATCCATATCAATCCATCATGTATTAGAAGGAACACCAATAAAATTGATTTCGAAACAAACAAGTGATAAGGGAATACCTTTTTTTGGAATCATTTCTTTTTTTCTTACAATCTTTCTTGATATGTCCCTCCTTGTTGCAGAAGAAACATTTTAATTTATGAGAACTTTGGTGAATTGCTCGATCCTTTATTTCTTTTTCTTTGCCTTCTTTCTTTTAGGATGCTTATGTGAAACTACGCATACTACTGGGACCCCTTCCTATGTTATTCTTTCTTCCTCTTGCACACACTGAGAGATGAGTTCATTCATTGATCATAACTGCTTATGTGTGTTGTACTAAATTTTAAATTGGGTAAACTAAGATAGAAGAGAATTGAGAATAAATTGGATAAGAAAGCTTTCAGATACTATCATTCTTAAGTCATTCAATTTTTTAACTATATCACGTATTTCATAATATATTTTCACATATTAAAAATTTCATCATATTTTATAGAGGTTAACTTGTTTATTAGGATACCAGTTAAGACTTTATTAGATTTGATAAACTGCTGTTCTACAGAAGTGAGGCTAATTCGTTATCAAGAATAGATTCCCTAATGTCTCTCGCTATGGAGCTCTTAATGATCATAAGAGACAATTTATTAGAATATTTTACTTTTATATAATTCTTTTGATCAGAAGAACTAGTGGGAGTAGGTGGATCAGGTTGAGGCTTACAAAAAGACAAATCTAAGTCTGAACATCCTAAGACAATGAGAAGCTACTCGTACCAATTAAGATAATTAGATCCATTCAGTGTAGAAATTTTAGATAGATGCAATGAGAGTGAAGTAGTGGTCATGGCTATAAATAAAAAAATATGTTTACAACTACGATTATGATGCATATCTTAAAATATAATTTTGCTAATAATTCTTATTATATAACTATAAAACATCTTTGGGCAAGAATCATAGCATATGATAAGTGTTGTAACTAATTTAATCATAAATCTAAACATAATAATCAAAGCCAAAATATGCATTACACAAATCATAAATTATAACAATTTTCATAACCAACAATAATATGAAATATGTAAGCAAGAATAATAATTATGGCATGAACATATAATTTATGTTTAAACTATGACCTAACATATTAGTTATACTTTCAGTGGATTAACTAACTATGATTACAAAAATCTAAAGTTATTCCCGTCTTTGGGTGTAGAACTCTTCGTCTTTATTTAATTCAAGTTAGTCAACCTATTCCTATCAATTTGTTTCTAATTACAGTCACCTTTAGGTCAACTATAACAGATATATCTTTATGTAATTTTAAAACTATAATGAGAGAGAAAATTATTAGCCCTTAATGACTCAGCTACTCAAAATCCATAGAGTGCTTCGGACCCTTTGAGACTGTGCAAAAACATATTTGAACATTGCAATAGTAAGCAAAATTATCAAATAAATAATATATAAATTATTTAAATATTTTATTATTATGAGAAACTGAACTAAAATTTTCTTAAGCAATCACGAGTCCAACGATTCAAAAATCACTCAAATCGGATGAAAAATAATAAGTTACAGCGATTTTACCAAAAATCTTAATAATAAAGGATTCAACCGTAAATCCCTGACAAAAAGGGGTTTTTTTTGTAAAATATCTACTTTAAAATAAGAACCATCAGAAAACTGTAGAGACCTATCCATAATAAACAGTTCTTTAGGGGTTTATTTGCAAAACTATTTAAATAACCACAGGTTATCGGTTTCGGGTCTGATTCGAAACCTTAATGGATTAAACCAAAAACCCGATAGGCCTTAATGGGTGACTTAAACAGGAATGGGTTCGGATATGGATCCATTTATGATCCGAAACCCGAATACCCAAAACCCCTTCCTTTTCTCGTACGACGGTTTCTCCCGCATGCCGCAAGCAGTCGACCGACCGCCCTTAGCCACCCCGACTATCAAAGAACACAGGAGAGAGGGCAGTGGATTGCCACCTTCATCGGAGGGCAGCGGAAGACCCGTCGCCACTCCCATCACCGTGACAAAAGCTGCAGTTTCTCGTGATCACAAGGAGATGTAGTGCACGGCGGTGGATCCTGCCACCGCCATCGAAAATCCATAACCGGCTTCCCACGGTTCTGCTGTAGCATCCCGCCACCATCGCCATCGCTGTCACCGACATGGTAGTGGCCACGGCCACTGCCCCATTCACCGGACGCTGTGGATCAGCCCCATTCATAAATACTGAATTTTCAAAAATAAGTCAAAATTTGTTGAAAATTTTTTACATGAATATGTAGCATGAAATTGGGGCTCTAATACTACATGTTAGATAATTTTAATCTTTCATGCCTAGATCATGCTCCAATATTTATGCAAAAATAAAAATCATAAATAAATCATATCTTACATCATCGCTTATCCAGTATGATGATGCCGTAGCTCACAGGATGTTTGAGCTTCTTCCGTGGAACGTCTGATTTTCTCTCTCCTCACCTTCTTTGGACGATCGATGGAAATCATTTACATCTTTCTAAGAGTTGGAGAAAAAGATCAGGGCACCTCCATTTTATACTTTAAAATACTAACTTTTAATTAGAGTCAAACTTCCAGTCCAAATTTTATTAGAAAGAGATCTCTTTAATTAATTGGACTTACTGTAATTGATTCAGTACATGTGATTGACCTAAAGAATTAAATCTGATTAAGTGATAATTAAGCCATATATTAGGAGTCAAATCCAACATTGCCAACCTTAGATACTTTTGATGGAGATGTCTGTCATTTTGATAGCTTAAATCTACATATATTGAGAGTGATTGTTTGGATTTTGGTAAAACGACGTTGCCCAAACAAATCATGACCATTGCCAACCTTAGATACTTCAGATGGAGATCTCTGTCATCACGCAATCTCTCTATAATCTATAAACCCTGGATGTGGGTACAGGGATTGATAACAAAATTGGCAGTCTAAGCAGATTGAGGCACTTGATAACACTAGAAGTTGATAGATTTTGAGCAGAAAAGAATCTGAAATTTGTGATATTGAGGACTGTTGGAAAGGCTGCGCATAGGGTGGAACCGGGCTAGGCTGGGCCGAGCCCTACCGCTATCCGAGTCCGACCTAAATTATTATCGAACTCCGGGCCGGGCTTCGGCCTGATAATATTATAAAAATCTATGCCTGAGTCCGAACTGAGCCCAGAACCGAGCCTGTCCCGAATCCATTCGGGCCAGCCCAAGACATTGCTTGGCCTGAGCGCATTCCGAGGCAGAGAACAAACACTGTAAGTCTGCAACAGATACAGATATTTTTGGGTGTTACATTGGAATAGGGGTGATGAAGTTTACACTTTCTTCTTTTCCTTATTTCTTTAACCAGGAGTAAATAGGATATACGTCTGTATCCTTACACGCTACAGCATTGTTGAATGTGTTGTGTTGGTTTATATTTTGGGTGGCAGGATTGTTGTTCACATTTCTCCTTTGTTACATCATATACTTGTTATCTTTGTTGGGAAGGAAATTATGCGCAAGATTGGGGTATATTTTGTGTTTTCGTTTGTTTGTTTCGCTGCTGTCCCTGTTGGATGCCGGCCTGTTAGTATCAACCATTTGGCAGTGGTGCTTTTACTATTGTCTCCCAGGAGAGTTTTTGTGGAAGGTGCATGGTCCTGGGATGGATGTTGTGTTTCTAGTGTTGCCTTCACAAGTGAAATTCCCAGATGGTTCTGTTGCATGGTTGGTGTGATCCGAGTTCAAGATCTGCTCGTTGTTCAGTTTAATGGTTGGTGGGGATGGTTCATACTTGGGCTTTGGAATGTACAAAGTTTATTGCATGTGTTCTTGTAGCTGCTCTGTGATTGGATTTTTCATGAGCTTGGTCATGATCGGAAGGCACGATAACGTAGATACTATTGCTTGCACTCAGCCAAGCACATTCATGATTTTGTTTGCGCCACTATCGCCCTGGCAGAGAAGTTTGGTTGTTGCTTAGTCATCCTTTAAAATAGGACTGAATGTTTCGTCCACCTTCCAGCCTCATCACGAGTAATACGTAAATTAGAAGTCCACTTCTAATGAATTATAATTCTAATCAGATGTGAGTAATAACAAGGGCGAGGAGCACCGATAACCAACTTTAAAACCCTCATCTCGAGAGTAAAAAGAATAGGGATTGAGGAATATGAAGATCGGGGGTTTGGAAGGAGGATTCGGTAGGAGCCATATCTAAAATGGTGAATGGCGATGGCGATGGGCAAAGACAGGAAGACCGGCGTCGGTGATGGTCGATGAGGAAGACAGAAGACTGGCATCGCCGCATCGGTAATGGCCGATGGGGAAAGACAGAAGACTCATGTCAGTGATGGGGAAGATGGAAGATAGTGATGGTGGTGGACGGACATGGACCAGGGTCAGAGACTAGGGCTCTACGATGGGGGAAGTCGGAAAGACGAAACACTGAAGGTCCGAAAGGTTCCTTATATTCGGGTTAATTGATTAAACTAATTAGTTAATGCTAATCGATTAATCGATTAGACTTGAACTAACTCAGACCAACTATTCAGGCTAAATCAATTTGAGAAGGAAACTGAGCTCGGGTTCTAATTCGGGCTCGGGCCCAGGTCGGGCTAAAAGTATATCTGAGCATGGTCTGAAAGATAAACGGATCTTATATTTAGGCCCAACCCTGATCTGGAGTCTGAAGCTCGACCCAAAGTCAGCTCGGCCCGATGGGCCACAGGTCAGTCCGAGCTCAGTTCCAGCCCTAGCTGCATCGGCCTTTATGACGAAGAGGGGGGTGAAATTATTGGGTTGGTGGGGAGTAGAACATCTCAAAGAAGAGTTGGTGGGCGGGCGCCAGGCCTCGCATGTGGGTGTGGGCCTGGATTATAGAGTTTCAGGTGAAGGAGGTGAGCGAAGAGAGTTCATGTAGGTGAGAGTCAGAGGCTCGTCGGTGGCGATAGTGGAGGAGAGAAGTCGAGCAGTGGTAGCCAAAAAGCGGATGAGGCCAATTTTGATCATGTGGGCATGGGATTGGTGGACTTGTGGAAGGTTGGTGGTCATATCCATGAAGGAGAGGATGGAGGGAGGTAGGAGAGGGGTGGCGAACATGGCAGCCAGTGACGACGGAGGATGGGATTCACATGGGTGATTTGGTGGAGCAGGACTACACCACAGTGGTAAAGGATGGGAATCGATAGCTCCCCATAATGGTTTTAAATTGGAGAAATTCTTAGATAAACTTAGTCTACCATATGTACTGTAGATAAAGCCAATGAAAAGATTTCATATTAGTATTTTGAATTTAATTTTTTTTAACCATCTCACACACTGCTGTTTAACCTTATAACCACCTCAACACACAATTGTTTAACTACTTAATACACTATTATATGATGTTGTGGCATCTTTTCATTGGTTTTGTCCACAGCATGTGTGGTAGACTAAGTTTATCCAAAAATTTTTCTTTAAATTAAGGATGGGAACTGACATAGGAGTATCATCAGGATTTTAAAATTCAGAATGGGGCTTATGGACTGGAAATTATAGCATAATGTGACTTGTGGATGGCTTAATGAGGATTTTTCTTTATACCGTGGTCCATGAAGGGATTGTTAAATAAGTATCGCTACAATTTTTGGCACTTGCATCTAAAATACTTTAAAGGAAAGATCTTTTCTTCTTTAAAAAGAAAATTATAGAGATAACTTTTCAATTTAGATCCAATTATATTTAGACCCAAAATTTAAAAAATTTAATTAGCCATCAAAACTTTATTTTTGCTGCAGTGCAGCCAAATCATCTATTGGGATTACGACACCGTCAACAGAAAGTGCTCGTCCTTTGTGATTCATCTACTTGTACAGATCTTAAAGCATTTTATCCGATGTAATTTATCCATTTGTATAGATCTCGAAATACTTAATCTTTTATTATCTATCCACCTACATAGATCTTAAAGTATTCTATCCTTTATCATCCATCCGCTGATATAGATCTCAAAGTATTTTATCATCTATAAAAATATTTCGTTTGTCATTTATTTGCTTGCAAAAATCTCAAAGGGTTCTAATCATCTATCATCTATCAATTTGCATAGATCTTAAAGCACGCTATCTTCTCTCATTCATTCATTTGCATAGATCTTAAAGCACTTTGTCCTTTATCATCCATCACTTATAGAGATCTCAAAGTGCTTTATTATATCTCATCCATCCATCTATATAGATCTTAAAACATATTATCCTTTGTCATTCATCTATTTGCATAAATCTCAAAGCACTTGATCCACTATCATCTTTATGCCTGCAAAGATTTCAAAACACTCCATCCTCTATTAATTATCCACCTATATAGACCTCAAAGCACTCTGTTCTTTGTCATCCATCTGTATGCATAAATCTCAATGCTCTCCATCCTCTATCATTTATCTACCTGTATAAATCTTAAAGTACTTTATCCTTAATTTGTTATCTATTCGTTTGTATAGATCTCAAAGCACTCACTCCTCTATCATCCATTCGTGTGTGTATATCTCAAAACACTCTGTCATCTATCATTCATCTACCTGCATAGACGTCAAAGCACTCCATCCTCCATCATTCATTCGTTTGTAAAGATTTCAAACGTTTCATTCTCTATCATGCATCCACCAGCACAGATCTAAAAGCTCTCCATCCTTTATCATTCATTTGCTTGAATAAATCTCAAAGTTCTTCATCTTTTATTATTTATCTGTCTAAATAATTTTAAAGTACTTCATCCTCTATCATTTATCTACCTGCATGGATCTCAAAGTATTTTATCTTCTATCATTCATCCATTTATACAAATCTCAAAGCACTCCATTATTTGTCATCCATCCATCTATATAAAACTCAAAGTGCTCCATCCTCTACCACTCCTCTACCTACACAAATCTCAAAGCACTTTCTTTCAAGTCATGTCATATGAGTCCTTTGTTAAGTTAGTGGGAAGGATAATTTTAAAATTTTATAAAATTTAGTAATCAGGTAATCCTCATATGATAATATTTTATAATAAAGATAAATGGCTGGGCTACATTGCAATAGATTTGAAGTTTTAATGGCTAATTGATATGTTTTTAAAATTTTGAGTTTAAATATAAATGGTGCAAACTTAGAGGAGTATATCTATAAATTTTTCATAAAAAAATGGGTTTGATAAGTGGCATGCATGTATATACATATGGTAAAGTGATGAAGGCTGCAGATAAAAGGAACGGGTGTCCGTGAGTAAAATGACTATAACATTTTGTGCGACTAATGGGTGTCCAAAAGCGTCTCACTTGATGATGAAATACATTGCCTTAGGCTTGGCAGTTAACAAGTTCACTTTAAGACGCTTCTCATACAAACAGGTGCAAGGCAGTTTTCAATGATGCCCTGTAAGTCAAGTTTGCATCATTTAAGCTAGCATTGGGCATGTGAGTTACACTTGAAAGAGAGGGGCCATTTGAGGCCCATCATTATTTAGTTTATTTATTTACCACAAGACTTTAAATTAGATGAAGCAGTAGATACAATATTTATAAATTTTGTCACTCTGGTGAAAATGTGAAATTATTACAAAGTCCCAGACCTTGACATTTCCGGCGAGTCTTCACTTGGTAAGCATCCCTCTTGGGAGCAGTTCAAGGTTCAAATATTAGCGATATTACATCTTCATGATATCCTTATTTTAGCATCTACACTTGAGCTGCAAGATTTGCTTGATAGGTTAGATCGAATGGCTGAAATAATTGATAGGTTTGAAGCCTATGTAGAGAAAACCGAAGCTTATTTTGGTTGAGGTATGCGGTCTCTGGCCGAGGTATGCAACGGTCTAAGGACTGCGTATGGTCTGAAGCTTTTGGCTCGGCTCATAGGTTTGGGTACTGTCCAATGGACGAAACACACCTCACACCTGATTGAACGGCTCTTATCACCCTTTCCCATATCCAGCAGTGGTGGTCCACTCTTTTGCATGATCGGATGGCTTCTATCACTCTCGGTCAAGATCTGATGGTAGGGTTAGAATAACAATTTAACAATGAAAAGAAGACTTCTCTGATATGGTTTGGGCCAAAATTATTTAGGATTCTGAGATTTATTAATATATATATATATATATATTCTCAGAGTGGCGTAAGATTTTGAGAGAGAGAGAGGAAAAGATGTGCTTTTTCTTTGTAAAAAGAAAGTTTCTTGTATCTCCTCCAATCTTATACTTCTTATGTCATGGATTTAATAAAAGAATCGTCAAGGAGGTCTTGCCCATGGACGTAGGTCAATAATTGATAGGCCGAACCTTGTTAAATCTGGTGTGCTTTCCTTTCTTCTATTTTATTGCCCGATCATCTCCATCTTTTTTGCATTCTACATTTGTTCGAATATCTTTTTTTTACAAAATGACCTGTGTTTTCATTGTGCTTGTGTGCCATGTGGATTGAGGTGTGCTTGGTTATCCCTCGATTGGTACTTTTAGTTTGGTATCAAAGCCAGAAGATTCTTTTGTAGTTGGTTTGATTTGAAATAATGGCAGGCAAGATGACGACAACGAAGTATGAGATATCGAGGTTTTGAAAAAATAATGCCCTACAAGCCAATCGTAAATGAGATGCGATAGGATGTTTTATAATTTATCTTCCAAACTCATGTAAATTGATTTTATTTATTAATAAAATAGATATTTTTGATTCATTATATACTACATCTTATTAATTTTAAGATTATAATGAACCCCATAGGTCTAGGCAATGATTTTAGGGCCGTGATGAGATCACGCCAGTGAGATCTAATTCCTCGATAGTCCTGATCTAAAATATTTTTAGTCGTTGGTATATTGAGTCGGAGATCAATGATACCAGTAAGACTGGCACGTCCTATGTATGCTCAGAAATGAGCATGGTTGATCTCACAACTACTTATGTGGTGACACTAATACAACGATATAGATGCTCATTAGAGAATGAGTTCACTGAATTGACCGATGAGAGAATATC
>KE504992.1:465221-484400 GCA_000441515.1 Elaeis oleifera | reverse complement strand
AAAAGATTAGATTTGTATTAAATCAGCATGAATATATTTTTATATTTATTTACAGCATTGTTCTTGAAAATTATATAATATCTGAAATATCTAGTTGAGATATTTATTACTTACTGGGCTGTCTAGCTCATTATCTTTCTTTCTTTTTTTTCAGATTCAGATAATTAATTTCGAACGTAAAAATAATATTGGGACAGAGCTTTTAGAGGCGAGATTTAGCATTATCAACTTCATTGAACTTAGATTTATTATTTATTTTAGAAAACTTTATTGGATATAAGATATTTGATTTAATTATTTGAATTAAAGTTGAATAATAATTATTAAATTTATTCCGCTGTGATCATTGATATCGTGATGAGAGTCTACTATCACCTAGAAAGTTTCTGCACTTCGCAAGAGTCTACTATCACCTAGAAAGTTTTGTAAGGAAAGCTTGAAGTTTGTCAGAGAGAAAGATCAACTGAAGGTGTGCCAAGGGTGTTTGGTGGTGATAAAAGGAGAGCAAATAGGTGGTCTTTATAAATTGATGGACGAGACTCAGGTGAGAGAGGCGACAGTAGCAAGTGCAAAGATGGTGTCCTCGATGGTGTGGCATCGTCATTTGGGACATATAAGCTAACGTGGGCTACAATTATTATCAAATAAGGAGCTTCTTCTGAGGTACAAGTCAGCACCACTAGAATTTTATGAGGATTGTATTTATGGTAAACAAAGAAGGCTGCCTTTCTCTTTATCACAATAGTGGAGTAAGAAATATTTTGAACTAATCCACTCAGATACTTGGGAGTCACCTGATAGGTCATTAGGCGGATGTTCCTACTTCATCTCTTTTATTGATGACTACTTTCGAAAGGCTTGGATATATATATATTAAAGTGAAAATCTGACGTTTTTGAGATATTCAAAAAATTCAGGGCTCTAGTGGAGAATGAAAAGGACTTGAAAATTAAATATCTGCATTCAGATAATGGAGGAAAATATTACTTCAAAGAATTTGAGGAGTTTTGTGGTGAGCATGAAATTCGACGATACCTCACAGTTCCTGGGACACCACAATAAAATGATGTGGTCGAGAGGTTAAATAGAACACTCATGGAGAGGATCCGAAGTATATTAAACTCCATAAAACTTGACAAGAGATTTTGGATAGAGGTTGTAATAATGGCTTGTTACTTGATTAGTCGAGCGTCGATAAAGTTACTTGGATTGAAAATTTTAAAAAAACTTTGGAGCAGCAAGTCCATAAATTATTCCCATCTCTGTGTCTTTGGATGTGATGCATATGTATGGATTTCAAAAGAGAAAAAGATACAATTGGACAAGAACTCTCAGAGGTGCATCTTTTTTGGCTACCTTAAAGGAGTAAGCGGGTATCGATTGTGGGATCCTATTATCCACAAGATCATTATTAGCCAAGATATCATTTTCAATGAAGAATCTTTTCAAAGTACCAAGGAAACAAGATGATGAAGCCATTACTCTTATTGAGTTCTTTGATGCATGCGATGAGATGCAAGCAGAAGTAAATAACGAGGTAGTTGATGATGAACCGGGTGCAGAGTCTCCACAATCACTTGAGGATGCTATCTCATCGGAAGAACTGTCAATAGAGTCCAAGCGGCCTAGGAGGGTCATTAGACCTCCCGTCAGGTATGATGATTATGTCACTTCTTTCATTCTCTCTACTAACCATATTTGTGCTTATGTTGCTTTGGCAGAGGAGGATGAGCCAACTTCATATAGGAAGGCTTGTGAGTCCACCAATGTTGGAAAGTGGCATTATTTGCTATGGAGGAGGAGATAGAGTCACTTTGGAAGAGCAAAACTTGGGAGCTTATAGTTCTACCGAAGGAGAGGAGTCCAATCGGATGTCGGTGGGTCTATAAGGTGAAGAAGGATACAGATGAAAATATGGAGAGGTTCAAAGCATATTTGGTGTTGAAAAGTTATGCTCAGAAGTCAAAAATTGATTTTGATGCGATCTTCTCATGGTAGTTCATCTAATTAGTATTCGGATTGTTTTGGCAATCGCAGTGGTTATAGATTTGGAGCTTGAGCAAATGGATCTAAAGATGACATTGTATATCGCACAACCTGAAGGTTTTATCGAAAAAGGCAAGGAGGAGTTGGTTTGTCGGCTGAACAAATCATTGTACAGTCTCAAACAGATACCGAGATGTTGGTACAAATGATTTAATTCTTTATTATGAGTTTGAAATTTGATCGATTGGAAGTGGATCATTATGCATATTTTTATGGTTTGATGACAGAAGCTTCTGTATCTTACTGTTGTATGTCGACGATATAATGGTCACGGAGAATCGCAAGAGTTGATATCAAATTTGAAAACTCAATTGGCTGAGGAGTTTGAGATGAAGGACTTAGGAGCCGTGAACTAAATACTCGAGATGAAGGTGCTATGGGAGAGGAAGGATAGGAAGGTCTGACTTTCACCAAAGGGAAATGTGGAGAAGATTCTACAGCGCTTTAATATGCAGAATGTAAAGCCAATTTCTATCCTATTTTCTATTCAATTAAATTATCGATCGAGCAATCATCTAGCACAGAAGTGAAAAAGGCTAACATGGCCCGGATACTATATTTATCAGCAGTAGGGAGCTTTATGTTTGCCATGGTATACACAAAACCAGACATTGCACAAGAAATGAGAGTTATGAGTTGGTATATGTTGAAACTAGATAGTGACCATTGAAAAGCAGTAAAGTGGATCCTCCGGTATCTAAGGGGGATGACTGATTATTCACTTTGTTATGGTTCAGTGGGTTTGGAGTGCATTGGGTATATGGATTTTGATTTTGCAAGAGATCGGGATAAGAGAAGATCTACCACAGGCTATGTGTTCTCCATGGGTGGTGGTGCTATAAGCTAAAAATTTAAGCTTTAGTCAGTGGTGGCATTATCAATGACAGAGGCAGAATATATTACGATGGCACACGCATATAAAGAAGCTGGCTCAAGAGGCTTCTTGGAGACTTCAAGATGAAGCAAGATGTTATGAAGGTGAATTGTGATAGTCAAAGCATACTGCATTTGGCAAAAAGTCCGATGTTTCACTCTTGGATGAAGCATATTGACATTTGCTATCACTTTGTGAAAATGTGATGGATGATGGTCTAGTCTCGCTGTTGAAATTCATACCGATGCAAATTCAGTAGATGTGTTGACAAAGTTGGTGACTTGAGAGAAATTCAATTGGAGCAAAGCTTCTCTCAGACTTGGAGCTACATGAGGAGTGGGAGGTTGGCAAGGCCTCTAGAGATGACATTCTTTGGAGTTTGGCATATGTCTTCAAGTAGGAGAATTGATAGGTTTGAAGCCATGTGGAGAAACCAAAGCTCATTTTGGCCGAGGTATGCGGTCTCTGGCCGAGGTATGCAGTGGTTTGAGGACCGCATGTGGTCTGAAGCTTTTGGCTCGGCTCACAAGTTTTGGGTGCTATCCAACGGATGAGAACGCACCTCGCACCTAATTGAATGGTTCTCATCGCCCTTTCCCATATCCAGTAGTGGTGGATTCACTCTTTTTGCACGATCGGATGGCTTTTGTCACTTTTGGTCAAGATCCGATGGTAGGGTTAGAATAACAATTTAACAATGAAAAGAAGACTTCTCTGATGTGGTTTGGGCCAAAATTATTTAGGATTTCAAAAATTATTAATATATATATGTATTCTCAGAGTGGCGTAAGGTTTTGAGAGCGAGAGAGAGAGAGGAAAAGGAGTGCTTTTTCTTTGTAAAAAGAGAGTTTCTTATATCTCCTCCAATCTTATACTTCTTGTGCTATGGATTTAATAAAAAAATTATCGAGGAGGTCTTGCCCGTGGATGTAGGCCAATAATTGATAGGCCAAATCATGTTAAATCTGATGTACTTCCTTTCTTCTATTTTATTGCTTGATCATCTCCATCTTTTTACGTTCTATGTTTGTTCGAATATCTTTCCTCTACAAAATGTTATATGTTTCTGCTGTGCTTGTATGCCGTGAGAATTGAGGTGTGCTCGATTATCCCTCGATCGGTACTTCAATAATAAGATTAAAATTAGTGATTTTAAATATCTTTTCTTTAATTGTTAATGGACCAATCTTGTGATACTATGTAATTATTTATTTGTATTTTTTATCATTGTTTCTATTATATGAGCACTAGATTTGAAAGATTACAATGTCACTTTTATTACATAAATTTTACGCTAATACCATTACGCCCTTTTCTTGGGATGGGAAGGGGTTATAACCCTACCTCTATCCTAAATCTATATCTATTGGTGCAAACGAGTTGAATTACTCGCGAGCTACTCGAGCTCGACTCGATTATTATTGAGCTTGACTCGAGTTAGTTATTATCGAGTCGAGCTTGAGTAGCTTTTCAAGTCGGGCTCGAGTAGTAGAATAATCGGTTTGAAAGCTCGTGAGCCTACTCAAATTTATATATATATTTAATAATATTATTTTATTATAATATATATATGAATACATATATTATTAGTATATTAAAGTTAATTTTGAGCTCGAGCTCGAGCTAGCTCGAACTCGAACTCGAGTATGGCTCGATTGATATTCGAGTCAAGTCGAGTCGATCTTGAGTTTTATCTATTTTTCATCGAGTGGAGCTAAAGCTTGGGATATTAAGATTTGGTCGATCTCGAACTGAGTTTTGAGTTTCAGTATTTTGAGTCAAATGAAGCTTGAGCTTTTAGCTATTTGACTTGGCTCCATTGCACCCTACCTATATCCCCCTCCACTTGGTCCAAAATTTGGAAAAATGACCAAGCAAGCTGAGTCTGACACTCGCAGAAGATAGTAATGTTAAAACCAAAGCACGGTGATATCATAGCATGGAATATTATTTGGTCTATTCTCATCAAAATCTACAGGCTCCACCATAAAACTATGCCCACTTCAAGCCTATCAATGTCAACCCTTGTTACAAAATTACCTGGAGCCAAATTCCCACTAGATCAACGATCTCATGCCATGTGACTCACACCTTGGTGGCCTTTTATTTCTTTTTGCTCAATGATGGAGCACCTAAGTTTTGGTAACTAATCGATAACTAGATCTTGACATGTGGTTTGCACTCACTACAGTGATAGGGTGGATGTAATCTAAGGAGAAAAAGCAAGATCATCCATTACAAGAGGAGCCCTAAAATAAGTCTAATTTCCAAAAGTAGCTTTACTATATATATATTTTTTTAAGACCTCAATATGGTGGAGGTAATAGTGTCAATGGAGATTGCTAATCTACTAATTCGATCGCAAGCCAACCCTAAACATAGGGTTGGGTATAGAAAATAAATCCAATAAGCTATTAGGTCAGGTTAGGATTTCAAAATTAGACCCCAAGACTTACAAGATTGGCTTTGCGTTTAGATAGTCCGCACCTGAAAAGTAATACTTGACTAAATATATAAATATATACAAATATACATATATACAGCATCACATAAATAAATAAATAAATTTGTGTGTATCTATTAATTTTTAGTCATAAAAAATGATGCAGAGAGTAGTGAAATCATCACCCATCTAGTTCCACCAAATTTGCGTTCATCGAATTCGTGGCAGTTCCTTAACAACATATTTATTGTAATTTAATGTTAATATTGCGCTTAATTATTGTAAGATCATTTTTATTCTTCATATTTTTTGATTGTGGATATTTAGATCATAAAAATTACAATTGAATAGATATTTTTTGATGATGTAATAAAATAACTGCTTAAATACTCAATTTCCATCCGAAACTTAGATTGATACGAATAATTTTTGGTCCAATATTGGATATAGATTAGAGGGTGTTTGGTGTAAGTGGATCCTATCTAGATTCGGGGTGATTTATATGAAGGTGATAAGATCATCATATTTGGTTGCATCTCAATGATCTGAAAATGGTAATAATTATAAATTACCTCCACTTCTCAAATTACCACCAACTAAATCATGAAAAATCCATCTTTGAGGATGGGTATCCAAGATCATCACAATGCAGTGATCTTAGAATAAATTTGGAGATAATTTCTTGATTGAGTGATTGGTTATTGGCCAGATCCCCACACATTGCACATGAGAGACTTCAGAAAGGACCATTCAAAAAATACTGCTCAAGAATGACCATCTACGAGGAAGCACCATCCATAAGAGATCTGGATACCCCCTCTATTTTCTTGCTCTCCCTTTTTCTGGCTATAGTGTTCCCTTGATTTCAGGATATAAGTATTGATTTCTTTATTTCTTAATTTTTTGATATTTTCATCTTTTGATTTCTTATGCTTTATTGAGTTCTTGGTCATCTTCAAAATTTATCTTTATATAGAAAATCTTGTTTACTCATCTTGTAGATTTATCTGTATATCTGAGATATATAGATTTTTTTTGTAT
This sequence comes from Elaeis oleifera, assembly GCA_000441515.1. Taxonomy (NCBI): domain Eukaryota; kingdom Viridiplantae; phylum Streptophyta; class Magnoliopsida; order Arecales; family Arecaceae; genus Elaeis; species Elaeis oleifera. The sequence goes on along the minus strand of KE504992.1, from coordinate 477,996 downwards.
AGGACCTAAGATGCAAAGATTTGTTTTCTATTACTCTATCCTACATATCTATCTATATTCTAAGATGTTTGATAAGAATTCTTTGAGCACATCTTTTTAAAGCTGTCCCTGCATCGAATGTTGGATTCATCCTTGTGTTCCTTTTGAAATGGCAAGTTTTATATATTTAGACTAACCATATATTAATACAGGATAATGGGCCAATAGATTGGTTGGCCAAAAGGGCTACTATTACCGAAGAGTATAAGCTTTGGGTGACTAATTCTTCAATTGATATCTTCTGATTTTTTATATTTGCTTTTGTCCATCTTGTTTTCCTGAATTGAAATATCCATGCAAAAAATCTGTTTTTGATCATGTAGATCTGTCTATATATTTGAGATGTGTAGATTTCTTTTTTTATAGGATCTATAATGCATAGATTTTTTTTGGTAGATCTAGTCTGTAGATCTGTCTATTTTCTAAGATATTTGCTCAAAATTCTTTGACCATAATTTTTTTGAAGTTGTACCTATATATTGGATATTAGATTCATCCTTATCCTCCTTTTAAAATGTCAAGTTGTATGCATGCAGGCTAGCATATATTTATAAAGGATTATGAGCCAACAGACTAGTTGGCAAAATTGGGCCAGTAATACCAAAGAGTATAATGTTCGAATGATTGATTTCCCTTGTGACGTCACTGATTCCCATGACTACCTCTCCCCTCTTAATATAATAGAGAATAGCTTCAAGAAAAAGGAAGAGCAATGTGTTTTAGATTGTGTTTGGTAGTTGACAATTTATCTAAATTACTGACAATTTAAAATAAGTCCACTGCATTACTGTATTTGGTATATATTTTGGATGGCAATTCAAATTATCTTGGCAATTTACATTGTCTCTCAAGAGGCAATCTAGATAGTCTTGGAGAGGGATGGCTATCTAGATTATCAGTTCTTTGGTAATATTGTAATTAAAATTTTAGACAAATTATCTCTAAAAAAATCAATAAAATCCATCGCCTAACCTTTCCCCCCCACCCACCCCACCGACTTCCCTCCACTGGCACCACCACCGGCTCCTCCATACGTACCCTCTGCTCATGGCTCCTCCATCTCCCTCCACCTATCCACAACTCCTCCCCCCTGCCTATCCGCATCTCCTCTACCCCGCTGCCTGCCCGTGGCTCCTCCATTCTCATCCTCGACCACCCTCTCGTGCACTATGAGAATATGTTGTATTAGCAATAGCAAATCACCGTATCTGAAAGATGAACAAGTTTCTCTTAGCCATATAAATGTTTGGCCTCTACGGGTATCCACTCAGGACCAGTCTGGATTGGTCCTCTTGAAGTAGATCCTTCTCTAAGTTGGATCTTTTCGTGAATCTAAATCAAATCTGAATATTAATCAACTCTTCGATCCTTTTCTTGATCTTCTTTTTCTCTTCTTTTTATTAATCTCCTTCTCTTGATCTTGAAGCAATCAAGATCTGAAATCAAATTGAAGAGAGGGAGATGCCCAACAGCCTTTGGGCGTGAAGATGGTGGACGTCCAAGAACTCTTTGATGTTGGAACTAGAGGGAGGAAGAGAGAGGGCATGGAGACCTTTGGGAGGCTAGGAGCAATCTGAAAATTCTATTCATGAGACCTAGAGAAGGGTCACTTAAATAGGGGAGCACTTGGAGTCCTAACCAAAACCAAACTTAATGTAAAACATGAGTCCTAATCACATTAGGACTCCTCCTTATAATCAGCCTTTGACCATGCCTAAATGAATCAAAGGGGCACCAACACTTGGCCCCCTCTAGGGTTCTCTCTCACATGCCAAGAGGAGGACATACGCCCCTCCCTTGTCCTTCTTTCTTTCCATGCATTCTACCAATTGGATGCCCATACTTGATCTCATCAAGTGGTGCCTCATGATACAATCAAGGAGTCAATTTAATGACTTGATCCAAACCTCTTGGGCACCCAACATTTGGAGCCCATTGAATCCAATTCAATTAGATTCGATGCAGATAATTTACTCAAATTAATTCTTATCAAATCAACAATCCAAGTCTAAAAGAAATTGGATTTAACCATGTGCTAGCAAGGTTCTCCTAAACCCAATAGAATTTTTTAAATACTTAACTCAATTAAAACTTCATAAGCCCAATTGATAAATTCAGATCAAATTTCTTGTTATGTGACACTATAGGTTCAATTCTGTCTGAAAGTGAGATATACCATGATTTCTATTATATTATCATTGAAACTCTTTTCAATAGATCAAAATAATTTCACTCTTACTCAATAAGCTCATCGATCTAAAATAATCCTAGTGAGCTCTCACAATCCACCAGTGACACCTAGCAGTATGTAGTGGCAACCCAACAGAATCGAATAAGAACCTCTAGGTATAGTTTCTGTGTGATTCAGTCCCTTTATTATGAGTTTTGACTTGATGGCAGATCATGGATAAATCGTCAAATCTCGACATCAGTCATATGATAGATTCAATCAGCTCAAGTCCAAAAATAATTCGTATGAAAACTTCTTTCCATCAATTATACTGCTGTGGCTACAGACTTAAGGACTTAGCTTGTCAAATTTCATAGGATCACTCCTTTCTCTTAAGGTCGATAGATTCTATCTAGATATGTACCTTGCTTTTACAATGGATCAACTATCACCAACATACACAACAAAGACTCAAGTGGCTAAGAGGCCATATTTTTGTGCAGTCAAACTGCAACAACCTTACTATGAGCAATCATGGCATCACAGGTAAAAGGACTATTTGCACAACTACAGCATCAAGAGGATTGTTGATAATTGAGTAGAAATTCATGTGATCTCTCGTATGGTTACGCTCAATACTAGTTGTTCTCTAACAACTACCTATACTTGTTGCATAGTGCCTTTACACTGTAGATCAGAGACTCATCTGTCTCGAAGGAAGTGATCTGTGCATCCATCTATCTAAATCGATCACCTTCCTATGATGATATTATGAGGAGTAATTTAAGAATTAACTATACATACCTTTAATACTCAACTCTTTGAGAATATGTATCTTAAGTATTAATTTTTTGGACGATTTAAGGACACATCACATTTGAATAAAAATATAAAACTGTCCTTTATTGATCAAATCAATGTTTAAGTATAAATTTGTATCCTAGAATAATACAATATGTCAGTTATATTGACTTCTAGGATATATATCCAATAATCTCTCACTTAGACTAAAGCCAATTGGCCACTAATCTAAGTCCCATCTTCTCAAAATGGACTTTCATCTTTGGCTAGCTCAATTACTTTGTCTGTAGGTCTGCCACGTTATCCGTAGAGTCTACTCTTTGCACCTCGATATATTCTTTTCGAGGTAGTCACGTATGATGTGGAATTATCGCTTGATGTGTTTGAAGTTTTGATAAGATCTAGGCTCCTTAGCTAGTACTATGGCTCCATTATTGTCACAGTACAGTGGTATGATATCGTATATCAATACATCAAGCTCCGCGATGAACTTTTTGAACCAGAAGCTTTCTTTTGCAATATTCGAAGCAGCGACATTTCAGCTTCTATGATCGAATTTGCTATGATGGGTTGCTTGAAACTCTTCCAGCTGACTGCGCCACCATTGCATATGAACCCATATATACTCTGACATATATAAACTTTCTATCGTCAGAATCAGATATGAAGTCTGAATCAGTATAACCCTTAACTCGCAACTCAGAACTTCCTCTAAAGATCAAGAATAAATTCTTAATTTTTCTCAAGTACTTAAGGATGTTCTTCACAGCTATCCAATATTCCTCATCTAGATTCAACTGATACCTACTTGTGACACTCACAGCAAGGACAATATCAAGTCAAATACATAGCATGGCATACATGAGACTCTCTATTGTCGAGATATAAGGAATTCTACTCATGTGCTGAACTTCTTCGGATATGGTCGGACACATCATCTTGAAAAGATGAATACCATGCCTAAAAGGTAGAAGTCTCTTTTTAGAGTTTTTCATATTGAACCTCTTCAGTATTTTCTCTATGTACAGTTTTTATAATAGACCTAGCATTCTTTTAGATCTATCCTTATAGACCTTAATTTCAAGAACATAGGATGCTTCCCCTAGATCTTTATAGAAAATTTTTTGGACAATTATCTTTTGACCGAGGTCAGCATAAAATTATCATTCTCAATAAAGATGATATCATCTACGTATAATACGAGAAATATTATTGCTCTCCCACTGATCCTTTTGTATATACAAGATTTCTCATCATTTTTGATGAAATCAAAAAATTTGATCGCATCATCAAACAAAGGTTCCAACTCTGAAAAGCTTGCTTGAATCAGTATATAGACTTTTATAGCTTGCAGACTCTATGATCTCCATCACTGAAAGTGAAATCCAAAGGTTGCTCCATATAGATATCTTTCTTAAGATATTCATTCAGGAAGTAGTTTTTACATCCATCTGTCAGATTTCATAATCATAATAGGCTACAATAGTAAGCAGAGTGTGGATGGATTTAAGCATAGCTACAGACAAAAAATTTTTGATAGTCAATATCTTCATACTGACTATAATCTTTTACCGCAAGTCTAACTTTATAGATCTCTACCTTACTATCTATACCTATTTTCTTTATAAATTCATTTACATCCAATAGATACATCCAATAAATTCATTTACATCCAATGGATCCACTAAGGTCCATACTTGATTCGAGTGCATCGAGTCAATTTCTGACTTCATTGTATCTAACTATTTCTCAGAATTAATGTCAGACATCGTCTCATTAAAGGTATTCAGATCATCTTCATGATCCTTATCTTTTATAAGGAACATTTTCTCTACATCCTCTGTAAATATACCCATGTATTTTTCAGAAGGATGGGAGATCCTACCAGATCTACAAGGTGGTGGAGGAACACTAACTATTGGCTTATCAATAATAGCTTCCTAAGGATCTACAGCTTATTGTTTTTCTGAGACATTCTTCTCGAGTTTAATTAACCTTCCACTGCCACCATCTTAGATAATCTATTTTTCTAAGAGTATAGTATGATGACTCACAATCACATTGTGATCATGTAGAAAGTAAAAGTAGTATCTTATGAATTCTTTCGGATATCCAATAAACGAGCTATGAGCAATCTATCCTTTAGTTTGTCAGCCATCTGTCTTTTGACATAGGTTGAATATCTCCAAGTCTTTAGATAATCTAGACATAGCTTTTATCATGCCATATTACATATGGTGTGGTAGAAAAAGTTTAGAAGAAATCTTATTTAATAAATATATTATGGTTAATAAGACATATCTCCAAAGATATAAGAATAAATCAGTGAAGCTCATTATGAATCTGACCATATCTAATAGGATCCTACTCCTCTTTTTGGATACCCTATTGAGTTGAGGTGTACCAAGAGGAGCTTATTGAGAGACTATGCCGTTGTCCTTAAGATAACTTAAAAATTTTCAACTAAGGTATTCTCCTACTCGATCAGATCGAAGAACCTTAATGGGTTTATCTGTTTGTTTCTCCATTTTATTTCTAAATTTTTAATTTTTAAATACTTCAGACTTGTATCTCATCAGAATACATACCCATATCGTGATAAATTATTGATAAAGATAATGAAGTAGTTACAACCACCCCTAGTCTGCACATCAAATGGTTCACATAGATCGGTGTGTATCAGGGCAAGTATATCAGTAGTCCTTTCTCCATATCCTACAAAGGATAGCTTGATCATTTTCTTTTGAAGGCAAGATTTACGAGCAGAATATAACTCAAAATCAAAAGAGTCAAAGATCCCATTTTTTCTAATTTGTTTATCCTATCCTTTCAATATGGCCAAGCCTAAGGTGCCACATATACTTCTAGTTAACTTCATCTCTAGATCTCTTTTGACCTAGGGCACTCACTACTTGCTTGTTTATATTCACATTCGCATCAATATGCAAGTGATAAAGACTGTCAATTAAAAGATCACATGCAATCAATTTATTTATAAATAAATAGAATAAAAATCTTTATTAAATTGAAAATTAAATTCATCTTGTGCTAGTATAGATACAGAAATCAAATTTTGATTAGCTACAGATACAAAGTAACAATCTTTTAAATCTAATTTAAACTCTGACGATAATCGAAGAGGGTAGGTGCCAATGACTTCTGCAGCAACCTTTACTCCATTATCGATTCAAAGAATTATCATCTTGCCTCAACCTCCTACTTTCTATTAGACCCTATATTGAAGTATATATGTGAGCACTAGAATCAAAGTCCAATACCCAACTAGAAGTAGAAGAAACGGTTAGGTTAAATTCAATTATGAGTAAACTAGACATACCTTCCAAAGGTGTGTCACCCTTCTTAGTCTTCAGGCTTTTCAAGAATAGCGGACAGATCCTCTTCCAATGGCCATCAACATTGCAGTGAAAATATTTTTTTTATCTACAGCCTTTTTTGGAGTGTCTTTCTTTGGCCTATTCTCCTTCTTCTGCTTCTTCACAGGTTTATTCTTTTTCTTCTTCCAAGTAGATTTTTTTTTCAAAGATGCCTACTCCACAGCAAGAATAGTATCCCTTGAATTTTTCAAAGTGCCCTCAGCAGTAACCAACATGTTGACCAGTTCGGATATAGCATGATCTAATTTATTCAATAAAATTTATGATAAATTGACTATATGAACTCGTAAGGGATTGCATGATCAAATCTACTTACAATTCCTTTTGCATATTTAGCCCGAACTTCTTAAGCTCCTTAGGATCCTTGATTATTGTCATACAATATTCATGGATTGACTGTCCTTCGTATATCTTCATATTGAAGTGTCTCTTGGATACTTCAAAATGCATAGTGTGGCTTTGCTCATTATACAACTCTTACAGGTGAGTGATCTAGCTCTGACAGTAGGCATATGCTCATGCTGGCTCTGCAACTCATTTGACATGGAAGTCAGTACATAGCACTTAATCTGATTGTCATCATCTATCTATTTGTCAAGTGCTGCTCTTTGCTCAACACTAGTATGGCTTGATAAAACTAAAGGGTCCTAATTAAATATATATCTTAATTTCTCTAATATCAAGACAATCTTAAGATTTTTGAGTCAGTCTTTAAAATTAGTTCCAATCAAATGATTGGACTCAAAGATGCGAGTTAGAGGGTTCGAAGTTGACATGGTTTAACTGTAAGAGTAGATATTCAAGTTAGACATTTATACTTAAACTTTATATTTGCTCTAAGAACTTAAAGAAGTAAATAGACTCCCACTATTTTTACAGATCCTTACACTCTGCAGGTGGATAAGCAAAAATTCTAATGTGTGTACCTCACCTGACAGTTATTGGTAATACGTATACGGATGTGTAGATAACTCTTTGTCCAGATGCTTCTCTAAGTATATTGTTGTGATTTGGTCTTTAAGTTACATGGGCTCACTTGATAGTTATTGACCACACTCGTTAGTTATAAGCTCAACCCACCATTCACTAGCAGGTGCAAAGCTATCATTAGGTCTCTTACCTGATAGTTATTGAGTCCAACCCCATCTTTATCCTAGAGCAACTCTTTACTAATAGAGTGGTTGCGTGTTCTCGGTGTAATTGAACCACTGTGATCAATCGCAAACAATCAACACCAGTAGCATACCTGTACATCTACAAAGGTGAAAGATCTCTAGACTTAATATTCATAGAAAGATTTGGTTCAGGTCTTATCTAATTAGTCATCAAATGGATGATCTAATTGGTATGGACTAAACCAAACCGTCAAGTAACCATATTCAAGACATAATATTTCAAATTGACCAGATAAGTGAAAATCAGTGGGAGGCTATCCTTTGATGGATCAAGAGTTCTAATTAAGTAACTACCTCTTAATTACTTGCTTTAGATACCAATTGGTCAATTGATCCAAATAAATTTGGTTAAGTGAATGAGCCTCAAGCCATAGAGCCGAATTAGATCCTTAGATTAATCGATTCTATATATGGGTGCTAATCAATTCGATCAACAAAATTGTATGATCTTAAGCTCTATTGATCTAATCTTAATCAACACTTGACTCAGTTTGATCAACCACTAAATCGATTTAGACCCATTATATTCAAATAAAAAATCTTAAATGTAATCCAATTACATGACCTAATTTGATCTATTTATGATCAAACTCTCATATACAAACACAAATTTTAGATCTTAAAATTAATTTATATCTAAATTCTTTACTTGAAAAGTAAGTTTTGATCTCAAAACTAATTTTTAGATCTTAACATATAACCATATATCTCATATATGAATCAAATTTAGGTCTAGACTAAATTTTAGATTTTGACATGCCATCATATATCTCATACATGAATTAAAATTCAGATCTAATTTAAATTTCAGATCTTGACATACCATTATATATCTCATATATGAAACAAATTTAAATTTAGATAAAATTTCAGATTTATGCATGCCTTCATTTATCTCATATATGAACTATAAAATCAGATCTAACGAATTTCAGATCTAAATCAAATATCCATACATCTCATGTATCATTAAAAATTAGATTTTCAAAATTTGCATGTTATTTTTCATACATATGAATGCATGGCTCTGATACTACTGTTGGAATATCATATAGTGCTTATGCATATAGATTTCAAAACTCTTTCAAAAAATAATATTGTAGAATAATAGATTAAAATATCTTTTAATCTAAACATGTATGAATAAAATTAAAGCAGTTAAGGATCTAGTTCATGTGCTGAAAATAACATGTGCAGATTTTTAGTATGAAATTAATCATGTGATTAAATCACATACCTGTTTCGCTTTTTGTTTCTTTGAATCTGGATCTGGAAGATGAATAGTTCTCTCTTAGCCACACAAATATCTAGCTTCTATGGGTATCCACTCAGGATCAGCCTGCATTGGTCCTCTTGAAGTAGATCCTTCTTCTCTAAGTTGGATCTTCCCATGAATTTGAATCAAATCTGAATTGTGATCAACTTTTTAATTTTTTTTTGATCTTCTTTTCTTTTCTTCTTCTTAATCTCCTTCTCTTGATCTTGATGCAATCAAGATCTGAAATCAAATTGAAGAGAGGGGGACACCCAACAGTCTTTGGGCGTGAAGATGGTGGACGTCCAAGGACTCTAGGATGTTGGAACTAGAGGGCGGAAGAGAGAGGGTGTGGAGACCTTTGGGAGGCTAGGAGCAATCTGAAAATTCTGTTCATGAGACCTAGGAAAGGGTCTCTTAAATAGGGGAGTACTTGGAGTCCTAACCAAACTAAACTTGATGTAAAAATGAGTCCTAATCGCATTAGGACTCCTTATAATCAGCTTTGACCATGCCAAAATGAATCAAGGGGTGCCAACACTTGGCACCGTCTAGGGTTCTCTCTCACATGCCAAGAGGAGGATGTGTGCCCCTCCCTTGTCCTTCTTCTTTCCATGCGTTCCACCAATTGGATGCCCATACTTGATCTCATCAAGTGGCACCTCATGATACAATCAAGGAGTCAATTTAATGACTTGATCCAAACCTCTTGGGCACCCAATATTTGGAGCCTATTGAATCTAATTCAATAGGTTCAATGCAGGTAATTGACTCGAATTAATTCTTATCAAATAAGCAATCCAAGTCTAAAAGACAATTTGGTTTAACGATGTACTAGCAATTCTCATAAACTCAATAGGATTTCTCAAAATCTTTAACCCAATTAAAACTTTATAAGCCCAATTGATAAATCCAGATCAAATCTCTTTGTTGTGTGACTCCATAAGTTTAATTCTGTCTAGTAGTAAGATATACCATGATCTCTATCATAGTATCATTAAAACTCTTTTCAATAAATCAAATAATTTACTTTACTCAATAAGGATTATTGATCCAAAATAATCTTAGTAATCCATCAATGATATCGAGCAGTACGTAATGGCAAATTAGCAAAATCGAATAAAGAACCTCTAAGTGTAGTTTCTGTGTGATTCAATCCCTCTATTGTGAGTCCCGACTTGATGGCAGGTCATGGATAAATTATCAAACTTCGACATCAGTTATATGATAGATTCAATCCGCTCAAGTCCAAAATGATTCGTATGAAAACTCTTTCTATCAATCACACTACTGTGGTCATAGACTTGAGGACTTAGCTTCTCAAATCTCATAGGACCACTCTTTTCTCTTAAGATCGATAGATTTCATCTAGATGTGCACTCTACTCCTACAGTAGACCAACTGTCGCTAATATACACAATAAGAACTCAAGTGGCTAAAAGATCATATTTTGTATAGTCAAACTGTAGCAGTCTCACTGTGAGCAATCGTGACATCACAGGTCAAGAGACTATTCACATAACTGTAGCATCGAGAGGATCACTGATGATTGAGCAGAAATCTATGTGATCCCGTATATAGTCACGCTCAGTACTAGTTATTTCTAACAACTATCCATACTTATCGCTCAGTATCTCAATACTGTAGATCCAAAACTTATTTATCTCGAAGGAAGTGATCTGCATGTTAGTCTATCTGGATTGATTACCATCTTCATGATGATACTATGATCGAGAGTAATTTAGAAATTAACTATATATGCCTCTAATTCTTAACTCTTTGAGAATACATATCTTAAGCATTAATTTTTGGATGATTCAAGAATACATCACACTTGAATGAAAATATAAATTATTTTTTATTGATCAAATCAATATTTAAGTATAAATTATATCCTAGAATAATATAATGTGTCAGCCATATTGATTTCTAAGATATATATTCAATACCTCCCTCACCATTCCCTTCTCACTTGGTGATTATAACACTGCAAGAATTTGAAGTATTAGTGATGGCATTAGCAACGAAAAATCAAACTATCATTAATAATAATCTTTAACTATCAAAAAAATGATCCAAAAAATTAGTCGTTGCTAATACTATTAGTGACAAAAAATAAATACTAGCGATGGCAAAAGCCATTGCTAATAATTTAATTTTTTAATTTTTTGATTATAATTATAATTAAATTAATTAATTATCGATGACTATTAGTGACGAAAAATTTACCATCACTAATAATTTGAAAAAATTATTTAAAATTATGAAAAATATTTTTCTAATAAAAGTTTTAGCGATGGCGGTTAATTTTAGTGACGAAAGGTTACCATCGCCAATACCTTTACCGACGGCATTAAAGATGGTAAACTTTGTCATTGCTAATAATTTAAAAAAAATTTTAAAAAATTTATAAAAAAAATTTTTTTGATAAAAGTATTAGCAACGACAACTATTTTTTAATGATGAAAGTTACCGTCGCTAATACCTTTACCGACAGCATTGGCGATGGCCACTTTTGCCATCGCTAATAGTCCCTAAAATACACACCCCGTTGCCTATGGGAGAAAAAAATTTCTCTCCCGCACCTTATCCCCTCCCCTTCCCACGATCCCCTCCTCACTGGCACCTCCTCCTTCCTAATGGTTCCCTCCCCCGCCGATGCCTCCTTTCCAATGGTTTTCCCTCTCTAGTGCCTCCTTCCCGATGGTTCCCCCCTCCCTGTGCTCTGGCATCCCGCAGCCCCAAGCCCACATGGCTTCCCCCCTCATCGGTGCCTCCTTTTCGGTGGTCCCCCCTCCCCGGTGCCTCCTTCCCGATAGTCACCCCTTCCTATGCTCCGACGTCCCACGGCCTCGAGCCGATACTTCGGCCACACTCACGATCGGCCCTGACCTCGCCGGCCCTATTCCACTGCCCCTGGCCCCGTCGGTCCGACCCTACGGCCCCTGCCCCACCGCCCCTGCCCCGCCGGCTCGATCTTGCGACCTCTGCCCCACCAGCCCGACCCTGCAGCCCAACTTGCATGGCTGTTCCTCTGTCCCTATGCTTTGACGTCCCATGGCCTTGAGCCCGTGCTTCGGCCATGTCCATGGCCACCCTACCTCGCTAGCCCGACCTTGTCGGCCTCGACCTTGCCGCCTAGGCCCTGCCAGCCTGACCCTGCAACCCTTGCCCTACCACCCCAGCTCGTGCCTCGACCCTATGGCCCCTACCTCACCGGCCGACCCCATGGCCTCGACCCACGCCACCTTCCTGCGGCTTCATCCCTACGCCCTCATCTCCGTGGCTGCATCTCTGAGCCGGTGTCCCATCCCCGAGTCATCCCTCGCATCTCAATCCCTACACGCCAACCACGCCTCAATCCCTGCGTGGTGATCTACCTTCTATTGTGAGTATTAGCGACAACATTAGCCATCGCTAGTACCGTCACTAAAAGTTAATTTTTAATTTAAATTATGTTAATTAAGTATAATTAGGTATTAAAAAATAATTAATTAATTAATCAGAAGTATAAGATTTGGGTCTCAACATGCAGAGTACTCAGATCGAGGGAAGGTGCCAGGCAGCATTCCAAACACGGAGCCGGGGTATGCCCTAGATAGGGGTTAGGGGCTCCAGGAGGTGGCTGGGCGCTCGAGAAGGCTATGATAACTGCCTGTGCGAGATGCACCTAAAGAGTCTAGAGAGAGATCAATGGATGTGATACATTTTTATTCTTGTTGTTATAGTTGTAGGGCAAGCTTGGATGGTCTGTTAAATCGTAGACAACCACTTGCAGCCACCTTATGGTTAAAGGTTTAAGGAACTTGCAATGCTTTATTTTCAATGACAGATCTGAGCCTTCTTCTTTTTCTCTTTCCCTTGTTTATTTGTTGTTATCTAATTTAAGTAATATTTTAAGTTTTATTTTATTTTTTTAAAAATTTCTACTCTAGTTTTT
>KE504992.1:436712-457924 GCA_000441515.1 Elaeis oleifera | reverse complement strand
GATATGTGAATAATGATATTTATATAATTAGATAATTCATATTTTTATATAATATTAATATTTATTTATGATAGTGATAGTTAATTATTAGTTGTTATAGTGTCTGTAAATATATCTTGATTACTAATTTAATTATAGCAAGTTTTAATAATTATTTTTATAATTTTTTTAAATCTGTTATTAGCGATGGCTAAATCCGTTGCTAACTATTAGCGACGGCTATATCTTATTAGTGACAGGTCGTAATGGTCATTAATATTTTTTATTTTTAAATTAATTAAAAATGATCTGAAAATTATTGTATTAAGCGACGGATATGCCGTCGCTAATTATTGTTGCTAATACGATTTTAGCGATAGCTTTGCCTGCCATCGCTTATAATGGTCTTCAGCGTCTAACTTTTTTTCGATAGTTAATTGGCAACGGTCTACCGTCGCTAACGATATTAGTGATGGCTTTTGGATAATTAGCGATGGCTTTAGCTGCCTAATAACTAATTTTTTTGTAGTGGCAGCTCCTCTGCACTTGTCCCCACCACCCCACGGCTCATCTACACACGTCCGCTCCATCTCTTCAGTGCCAGTGATTTTCCACATCTCTTGGCTTGCCACTTTTCTATGCCACCACCACAGCCACGGCACTTCCACTACTCACCAAGGAGAAAGAAGAGTATTAGGGCAAAATTACTAAGAATATTTTGAAAATTTGATTTGACATTATCAGTAATTAATCTGATTGTTATATCAAATATATCAATCAAAAGTTTCAGTAATTTTACTACAATATTATCTGCATATATCAAACATAGTAAGCAATATTACTGATAATTTAATATGATAATCTATCTGGTAATCTACATTACCTTCCAAGATTACCTAGCGATACACCAAACACAACCTTAGTTTCATCTATGTTCACATATCTTTGTATAATGTATAAAGCAATCAAAATATTTTTCCATTGCTTGATATGAAATGTTTTTTCTTTCATTTCTTTTTTGATAAGATTTTCTTTCCCATTGTTCTAGTGACAATAGAGTAACAAGAAACCTATGTACCTAAAGGGAATATGCTATGAATTTATATGGAAGACCTCTTTAGAAAAAATTTTGGCTTCTATTTGTATATCATTCTTGATTTATCTTGACATATTTGCTTCCAACTTTCTGAAACACCAGCAATAGAATAAATGGTTGAATTTGTTATACATGTTCCTCCAGAAGTTAAGGAATAAAAGATTTCTCTCTCTTTGCTAGGCAAACAATAAAGCCTTTATCTTTTGACAAGCTGACGATGACTCTGCATGACAATATAATGATTTGGTTAACTGCATTATTCATTTGAACAGTAAGAGTCAACATATTTGCTTATATTCTTAATTCTTAAGGATGGAGAATACATAAAAAATCCTCCTAGCATATCTCAAAGGTATTTTTGATATTATATGGTTGTGATCTTTGATTCCATGACATACCAAATAAATTACTTATGGATATATAAGAATTTTTAATCAATGGATCTCGATATATATATCAAATATAGTGATCTTAGATAACTAAGAATCAGATTATCTTCAATAATCTTATATTATAGATCGTGGTGATTCAGTTTAGATCACCAAATGCTCCTTTAGAGTTTTACTTGGATTTGAATTTAGATATAAAGATATATTTTGAGCCTGCGCATACGAATACCCTAAGGAAACACACAAGAGCTTGAGATGAACAAGAAATTAAAGCAATAGATAGAGACGATAGCAAATACGGGACTACAGTATAGATGACAGAAGACAGCAACAACCGTAGCAGTCAGAGATATGATAATGCACGTAAATAGAGGGAGAAGTCCAAATTCACGGTCAGCAACGTGAACAAGCTGTACAAGTCCGATTTGAGGTGCAGTACCATCACGATCATTTTTTTTTTTCCTTTTTGAACCGAAAAGGATCTTTATATTACCAAATTAAAGTTTTCATCCCAAAAGAGAGAAACATCAAGTCTGTAGAACTTATCCATAAGGTGAAATAGAATACATACCCAAAATATAAACAAAGTGTACACAGTAGAGGCAAAAGCAAGCAAAACTATAGCTACAACCACCAAATTAACATTTCTGAATATAGCCATTAAGAGGATAGTTCTGAAGAGGATAAATGAGAAAATGGCATGGAATGTATGAATGTAAACCCAGGTTGCAAATGTAGCTGAAGGAGCATCCAGCCGTGCATTCTTTGAGGAGTATTCGGTATTGGACAATAGACATTGCAGAAGAGCCTGTGACAAGAGATGTAAAGAAGCCACATAGAAATTTAACCACAAAAGAAATTTTATTCTAGAAGCGTGATATCACTTGGATGACGTGAATGGATTATTCAAGGAAGCTCGTCAGCATGACTGCAATGTACGTGACGTTTTCCATGAGTTGGAATATAATTATTTTACGAATTATGATAGATTTGTTTGTATGTTGGAGCGAACCGGAGCCTCTCACCAACCTCATCAAGGTAAGGAGGCGTCCATAGAATATGCTGGTAGAGTCTGGTTCTATGCATTATTCAATTATAAGCCGTCATTAACCTACCACAAAGTTGTAGAAGACAAGACATCCCATGTAAAGAATAGATTCCATGTGTAATTTGTGTACTTCTCTTTGTCGCCATTCCGAAACATGCTTTACGCGAGAAAAAAATGTCCACCACAGGTTTTAATGCTAGACCTCTAATTTGGAGGGATGGATGCCGATCGGTTGAAGTACTTGCTTCTAGTAATGAAATCAATAAGTTGTGTTCTTGCACCCAAAAAAAAAGTTATCATCTTGACCAAAAAAAAAAAAGTTAATCATCAAATATATGTACAAAACTCATCATTAAGGGATTAAAAATGACTTCCATCTAATGGACGCTAGTTAGCTGCACACAGAATATATAAATGAGATTCACACATATGCAAGACATGTCAAATCCATTCCGGGCAAGCATATGAACCCTAGATGGTGTGGGACCCATACAAACTAGTGTATTCTTGCAAGGAACCCGGCTCTTATAAATGTTTCTTATATGCAAGAAAGCAACCGGTAGGTCTTTGTCTGTAATTAGTGTCACCATAGCCTGTTGCTGGCCGACCATAAAGAAATAATATATGCAAAAAACAAAAGATAAAAAAGAAATATTAAACATATACATACTTTTATCATATTTATAAATTAAAAGTTTATATTGATATTAAAAGACTAGACAAGGACTCTCAAGTCTTGCATATAGCAAGATGCTCGGATCCGGAAAATTAAATGTAAGATACGGTATAGTTGTTGACAAGCGGCAATTTTTTTTCCTAAAGTCTTTTTTAAATAATCATGATCAAGACCGCTGTGTTCCTTACTCCATGCTTCTGTCTGATGTAAACCTCACCTACTCTCACGTATTGCATCAGTTCATGACCACCTGACCTGAAGAGTGATAAGTTGAATATTGGGGACTACATAGCATTCTTATTCTTTAAGCAATTCTCTTGGCATTTTAATAAACTGTCAAGTATCTAATTATCCTAGAGTATAGGAGGAGACTTCATTCTTCTTCCTCATATTTTGCAGCATCCTTAGGGAAACTATAAGTCATTCATTTATCAAGCAATCAGCCAAACAAAGAAAAGCCTTAATGATGTCTATATGACCGGAAAATAGAGTATTTTTAGTGGTACACTATTGATGTACCAATGTCTAAGATAATCAACATTATTGTTCAAATTACTCACAACGATATTATTTTCCATGAACGCTTGAAACATATCGAAAATACCTGTCATTTTATGCACCAACACATTGTCCGTGGCGTTGTATGACTCATTAATTTCAGTCACCTTAGTTGATCAGATTGCTCATATTTTACCAAAGCACATTTATCTGAATGCTTTTATGATCCAGTTTCCAAATTTAAATTGGGTTCTATTTTATAATCTTGAATTTGAGAGAGGATATTAAACATATTTATCATTTTGTTATTGTATTAGACATTTTTTTTAATAATCTTGATACATTTTCTTGCTTAGGCTATATATTGATGTATGTATTATTATAATAATGATCTTGAGGCCGAGAAAAGAAATACAAATCTTTCACGTATTCTCTCTTTTTATAACACGACGAATCAAATGTGCCTCACGACTATTTGTAGCTATAAAATATGCCATATGTACCAGCTTTATGTCAAATGCCCAAAATTTTGACGCAAAGGACCAACGTCAGCCATTACGTACGCGTCGGCACTATCAAATAACCGTGGCGCCCTTCTGCGCCCGGTAACCATTCTTTGAGAGTGGGTGGCCGACGTCTACTCCGCGCACCTATAAATAGGCCCTCATAGCTGAGAAATAGCATACCAAACCGCAAGAATTGTATTCACTTTGCGAGAGACTAAACCACTAGAAGTGTTTGTTAGAAGGAATTAATGGGGATGAAGGTAGAACAAGTTCTTCACATGGTTGGAGGGGCTGGAGAGACCAGCTACGCCACCAACTCCAGGCTTCAAGTCAGTCATCTCCCTTAGTCTCTCATGCTATCCCAAGGCTCCACATTGCCATTTCTAACCTTTTGCTTGTGAATTTTCCCAGGAGAAGGCAATATTTGAAACAAAGTCCATAGTGGAGGAGGCCGTGAGTGAGGTCTATAAGACCGTTCTGCCTGAGAGCATGGTGGTGGCTGACCTGGGTTGCTCTTCCGGTCCTAACACTTTTCATGTGGTCTTCGAGGTGATCGATATCGTCGACGATCAGAGCCGACGGCTGGGACGATCCCACCGGAGGTCCAGTTCTTCTTGAACGATCTCCCGGGGAATGACTTCAATAGTATTTTTCAGTCTCTGGAAGGATATGAGGAGAAATTAAAGGAAGAGAAGGGAGAGGGGATTCCGCCGTTCTATGTTGTGGGAGTGCCTGGCTCTTTCTATGGGAGGCTTTTCCCTGCTCGAAGCGTTCATTTCTTCCATTCCTCCTACTGCCTCATGTGGCTCTCTCAGGTTTGCATCTTTCTTTCTTTTTCAATTCTTGCATATAATAAATATACTCTTTAATTTTTTTAGTGAATCACACAATACTCTTTGTGCACCGATTTTTTTTTTAATCAATCGTCTATTCAGGTCCCACGTATTACGTGGCACCCTGCCAGTGGATTTGTCACATGGGACCCGCTGAACCACGTGACCAATTGGTTGACAAATGATGACGTTTTGTGATTCGGCAGGTCCAACATATCACATGCATGGATCATTCACGCTGGATACATTATTTGAGTTTCTGGATATACAAGTACTCAAGGATTATGCATTGATGCTTTTGTTGGCAAAAAATTCAAATCCAATAATAAATATCATGTTCGGCATGCGATCAACCTCAAATTGTTCTATTATTGTAGGTTTCCTTAATCCACATAAATCATGGATCAACCTGATAGCTTATTGGGTTTTTGCTTTTCATATCCGAACCCTATATTTTCAGCTGGTTTTAGATTGGGTTAATAGATTATCGGCCTGTATTGACACCCTAGCCATATACTAATGGTTCTTAGCCCAACTCATGGAGAGCAAACTCTTCATAAAAGTGATTCCATATTTAATTCTGAATAGTGGTAAAATGGCAAATAACCACCATAAAAAATGATGCCTCTTGGCTTCTAATGAGAGGTATCAAATGATTGGCTGGTCTCGTACCTTCCCATAATATTGACATGTGCTATACTGTACCAGTAAGATAGCATATAGCAATAATGTTTGATTTGATATATAAGCCTTTTTTTTTTGGTAAAGGATATATAAGCTAAATTGGTAAGCATTGCTCTGAACTAAGCGGAATCATCCTATATTATGCAGTACTGTCTCGTCACAGGGTATATACCATACCAAATAAACTGGTAATGGTATGGTTTCCAATATCAGTGGGCCGGCCGTTGTTTCCTGGTCCAGCATGTATAAGGGATTCTTTAAAGGGAATTTGTTAATCACGGGACCATTGCGGAAAAAAAAATTAAAGGAAAAAGACAATGAACTGTCGTTAAAGAAATATATATATAATTTTTACATTTATACTTGCATCTATATTCTTTTTTTAAGTCATCATATGTTATTTTTACAGCCATACGTCATTTAATATTTCAGAATACTGATTTCAATTTTCAAATATATACTAGGTCCCTCCGGGAGTTGAGAGTAACACGGGTGTTCCATTAAATGAGGGAAACATCTACATATCAGAGACAAGTCCACCTGTTGTGGTGAAATCATATCAAGAGCAATATCAGAGAGACTTCACGACATTTCTCGAGTCCCGTTTCGAAGAACTTAGTTTCGGAGGTCGGATGGTCTTAACATTCTTGGGAAGGACTACCGAACGTGCACCAAGTGGAGAACTGTGCCAACTTTGGAGACTACTGGCGGAGGCGCTCAATGCTATGGTCCTAGAGGTATAAATGTTATCTTCTTTCATAGTTTTATGGTACTTGAGATATGTTTTGGGTGCCAGACTTCTTTATGACATCTCTTATCGAAGAAAGCAGCTAACAAGAAGGCTAATGGAAAGAGAGTTTAGAGAATTGATATAGGAAGATGATTTTTAATCCAATACTTAGAGGGCATGTTTGATTGGGAGATTTTTTTTGATGGTAACGGAGGTTGTGATCAGCCACCAACAAGTTTATTAAGATTCAGAAATTTACAGGACCTAAAAAAATTTAAGCAGAAAATGAGAGATAAAGGATTACATGAGCATAACAGTTTACCCAGTGCAAGCCTCTCTTACAAAAAGTTGATTAGGTTCTTTATAGCAACCCAAATCTTTCAAAACCCCGGCAAAGCAGCAAGTTTGATTGGGAGGTACTCTTAAAAGTGAATAGGAATAAGTGACTTCCATTTCAGCCTTGACAGAGTCCCATTTCCATTTGATTTTAGGAGGGAATGAGAATATCTCAATCTCCTAAAATCCAATCCTTATTCTCATCTAGTATTCAAATTTCATTCCGATTCTAAATCTGATTCTGATCTTGAACCAAATATATTGAGAAATACGGCCACTCTAATTTCTATTTCAATTCATTCAGATTTTGATTCCAATCATGAACCAAATGCACCTTGAGTTTATTTGTATCCCTTATCTTAATTAAATGAAGGTAGGTTAAGGGGACATTCCCATCATGGGCAAAAATGAGATCCTAAACATCTTTATGTTTTTTCTTGTTAAGTGCTTTTTTGCTATTTATATTGACAGCTGACTCTCTGAAACATGTTAATTTGTGGAATACAGGGTATTGTGGAGAAGGAAAAAGTGGATATATTTAATTTGCCTTTTTATGCACCTTCCATAGAGGAAGTGAAGGCAGTGATACAAAGTGTAGGATTATTTGATCTCGATCAAGTGCAAATATTCAAGTCAAATTGGGATCCACTTGATGACTCTAGTGATGATTACATATATGATAATTTTCTAAGTGGGGAAAATGTGGCAAAGAGTGTAAGAGCAGTGATAGAACCTGTGATTACGCGCAACTTTGGGGAGCACATACTTGATGATCTGTTTGCAAGATATGCAAAGAATGTTGCGAAGCACCTCTTGAAGGAGAAGACCAAGCATCCTGTTTTTGTCATTGCTTTGAAGAAAAAAATGTGAAGATGAATTTGGATCTCCATTCAAAAGAAAAAAAAACTACAGTAATCTAATCCATCAGTACAATCACTGGTCATGATGGAAGATCTATAAAAATATTCGTTGTGTGCTTAATGGGTGTAATGGTGTCATGGTATGTGGGAAACTGAATCATTATGAGCATAAAATGAAACTTGTTCCCTACTTTCTCTATTGCTTTCTTTTGGTTTCAACATTGCATGTATAGCAGTTGTTCTTGCGAGTTACATAAATCCCCTTGTACCACGTGGTAAAGAGAACCTTTAATGTGCATCAAATGGAGCCCTGTCGCATTACTTTTCAATACTAAAGAAATGTTGACAAATAATCCTAGAGAACTAGTACCACTGCCTCTAATAGTTGTTTCCACAGCGCTTACGAACCATATAGTGGATGATGTCATAGTCTCGTTTCGTCTGTGTATTACGAAATGGCCAGTGAATGAGAGGATGCTTTATATTCCATGAATATTTTCTCTTGATCATCAAATTTTCTACAATATATGGATGGCTAGTAATAGGAAAACAAATCTCTCCATACAAGCAATAGCGCTGTGGATGCAGGATTTTTTGCACCAGTTGACGTTAGTTTAGTATTCTCCCTAAAAATGTACGTATAATTACCTATTAATAGTATTTAGTATACATAAATTATGATGATTATGATGGCTATTTTAGTATTTGGCAATGCCTTGTTGATCAAATTTGGTATTATTTAATATGGAAAATTAGTATACTACCTAATTAAATTTCGTTCTAAAATATTGTTTTGATTAAACAATTTATAACAACAACAACAATAATAATGATGATAGTATTATAACACCAGCAACATAATAACAATAATAATAGTTATTATTACTACTATTATTATTCATCATCGTCATGGAGCTGGTTAGATGACAAGCCCCTATAAAATTCTAGCTCATTATGACTTTTAGCTTTGCCATTAGGTAACCATATTTTGTCATCAAAGTTCATGACCATGGTAGCACTCTACCAAATATAGAAGTTTGACAAGGCACAACTTCAAACTCTAGACGTGGTTTAGGATGTGATCATACCAGTAGCAATCCACCGAATCTCATTAGAACTCTGTAGTTAAGGGTTATTGGGCAAAAGTAATATTAGGATGGGTGACCCTATAGGAAGTCCTCATATTGCACCCTATCAATTCATCTTTAAAAAAAAAAACACTCTAGAAATAGTTTAGATGATAACTAATTGCTAAGACTGCAAACAAGTTTGGGTGGACTTATGATCCAACTCAATCTGATCTTCTTAGACTCGATCTGATCTATTTTAAAAGATATGTAGGGTCAGATCAGATTCTAAAATGCATCCGTTCTATTTTTTGGATTGGATCTAAAGTTATAGAAGTTGGACTCGATCCATTTGATTTCTAAGTTAATTTTGGATTTTCTACTCTATGACCCGGCCTGACACGAATCTAGTAATACCATTAAGATCTGAATCTATTTCAGCCTCTAGTTATGATTTAAGACTTTTATGGGCATTTTTTTAACAAATGATAGGTTTAAATTATTTTTCTATTATAATTTATTTTGAGAGCAATACTGGTTATTCTCTATTTTGTGTGGTTAGTAGTAGTTGGATATATGGTAATCAAGATGTAGTTAGCTATGCTTGATCCAGATCCAGTTTAGACCTAAACTTTTCGAGCTGAAGATGGTTTATACAAGGACCCGACCACCATTGTATGCAAAATTTTGGCAAAAGACCTGACCTGATCCAACCGAATCTTCTTGTGCGTTGGGCCTGAGTCTAATATTATGATCCGATCAAGAAATCAGGTCAAGTCAAGGTCACACATGACCCATCCAATCTGACCCATTTGCCCTCCTATTAATTACAAGCACAATAAGATGTCCAATGACTAAGAAGAGATGCCACACAAAGATTCGATGTCCTCTCTTAATCGCAAAATTTCACTAGTTGGACGATTGAACTTATAACACCCTAGGTTAATAGTTGGCCAACCTATTTGCCAGCTGGCCTACCCTTCCTCGGGCTTACCTGTTAGGCAGTGCCCTTCCTTTTGGCACTGAACAGAGGAGAAAAATTCTATGTTCCAACATCC
This sequence comes from Elaeis oleifera, assembly GCA_000441515.1. NCBI lineage: Eukaryota > Viridiplantae > Streptophyta > Magnoliopsida > Arecales > Arecaceae > Elaeis > Elaeis oleifera. The sequence goes on along the minus strand of KE504992.1, from coordinate 448,164 downwards.
TCCCCCAACTGAACCTCCCTCTTCTTGCTCTCTCTCTCTCTTTCTCTTGCACTATTAATCTCTCTCAAGCTCTCCTTCCTTTCCCACACTTTCCTGCCATAGCTGCTCTCTTCTTTTCTTTTCTTTCTCTTTTCATTATCTTCTTGTTCCTTCTCCTCTCTTCTTTGTTCTTTCTTTGGGTGGCTGCTGCTTGGTTTGCTTCTTCAACAGAGTAGGTAAGCCCTAAATACCTTTTGTATTTAGCTGATTTCAATGAAGAATATTAATTAGTGGATGGTGGGATGGCAAGAGAGGTAAAGGTAGAAAACTTTTAAGCATTGGAATAGAGAAGAATTTGGGAGGGGAAAAGACAGTTAAGGGAAGAAATGGTGTAAAGAGAAGTAAGAATGTTAATGGAAAAAAGGATGCTAAGAGAAGAAAGAATGATTTGGGATGGTGGATGTTAAGATTTTATGGGTGGATTGACTCTGTCTTATTTTAATCCATAAATTTTATTTCTCTAAAAGCTAGTTAATTTAAGCTGAAGTTTTAATTGGAGATTGTTAATTTATGAGTCAACTTGAGGGTAAAACTTGAAAATTTTTAGATGAGTTTTGTTAGGATAAATAATTAGTGGAATGGGATTATTGCGGAAGGAGAAGGAAGAGAGGCCATTTCATCCTCTCTTTTCTTTCTTTCTTCATCCTAACCATGATAAAGGTATTCTAAGAATTTAGGGAGTACTTAAGAATTTTGAAAAACTCTTTAGAAATTAATTTAAAATTGATGTGGCTTTGTAATATATTTGTGATCTTTGGACTATTGGTCTTGAGGAACACAAGGAGAGTGATCAATTATTGATTGTCAACATCTTTGAGGTAAGTAACACTTACGTTTCATAATGATTAATCTAAATTAAATGAAAATTATCTTATCCTTTTGAAATAATATAAATTATCATGATTACATTCGATTTAATCATGCATGAAATTTTGCATAGAATTTATATACTTATGAATAATTGATTAGTGATTTAAAATTTATAAGTTAAATGAATGATGTTACATATTATGATCAAATCAGACTTGATAAATTATAATTATTATTTGTTAAATATATACATCATAACTGTATCAGAGCTATATCAGAGTTATATCAAAACTGTATCAAAATTATATAGAAACTATATCGAAAAGAAGAGAAATACATAAATTATAATTATAATTATTGATATATGTATCATTTGACTCTTAATCTTACTGCGTGAGATATCTAATTATGAGTATTTGAGATCCTCTCTATATATGGGGACAATTATGGACTTAAGATCCTTGTTATGGGGACAATCGTGGTGATATTAAGATCTCCACCGTGGGAGCAATCATAGACTTGAGATCTCTGCCATGAGGGCAATCGTGGTGATACTTAAATAGTAGGAGTATAAATATACAGTAGCAAGGGCTATAGAGCTAAAAGAATTTAATATATATAATATATAGACTTTTATATTATCTATTGATTTCTATGTTATAATTGGTTGGTATATAACTATGCTTGAATATCATTAATTGTATAATTTTGATACTGATTAGATTGATATCACATATTGTATGATGCACTTGAGTTGCATATTAATATAATTTAGTTATATAAATATATCTATTACTTAATGAGTCGTGAAGCTCATAAATCTTCATCTGTTGTTTTCAAATTTAGGAACTTAATTTTAAGATTAAGCATTGACATTTTTGAGCTTATGCATAAAGGCAAAGTCAATCTGTAGAAGGCAGATAGTTTCCTAGATCAATAAAAGTATAGTGATGTTTTGTATAAAAATTGATGCAGAAAAATGTAATGGTTGAAGTTGAAAATATTAAAATAATAGTTAGTTGTTCTGATAATACCAGCATCTGTACAAAGAATATATTATCTTTTATATTATATTGAAGGCTTGCAAGGTGGGATGCCTTGCATGCCTATAGGGATGATTCTCTATAGATATGCAATGGCTGTTTACATTCTCGATTTTATTTTTTTTAAATTTAGGATTGGGGCATGGTAATTAAAGTGGTATTAGAGCATAAGCTTAGTTATAAAGAACACATTAGGATTATGACATGCATTGAGTATAGGTAGGGTAGTTATTAGGCGATAAGATATAAATTTTTTCATATTATTCTAGGTATGATTATTGATCTTATATTTTGATCTATTCAAAATTTTAAAATAAGTTTTGATATTGATTTAAGAATAAATTGAAGATGGCATCAATGGTATTATCAATATTGCTAGTAATATTAATGATTGTAATACTGAAAAAGTCTCCTTATGGTCATAGTTCATTATCATACTAAAGGTAGCCTATTAATTATCATTTAAGTAATTTTGATGATTATAAATTATTTGCATTTTACTCAATAAGTATAAGTCAAAGTGCAAATTTATGTTGTTGATAATTCTTCTGATGAAGGAAATATATAAATAATATTATTCTTTGTTATATAGAATATTAATTGTTAATTGGTAGAAGTTTAAATAATATTTATATATATATGAAGAAAAGAGATCTGTGTGCTATAATCTTGGTGCATAGGAATTAAATGAAGGATTACAGGAGGATATGGATATATGAGAGTATGATTTGGAGTTGCAATAAAAAAAATAAGATGAATTCAAATATTTGAAAGTATCTTGACAAGTATAAAAAGGATGTTCAAAAACTAGAATGACTTTCATAAAGCATGATATTTAACAAAGTAAATAGATTAGAACAGTATAGTGAGCGAGTAGTGGATTGTAATTCATAAGTCATGTGAAAATTTTTAGTGCATGATCTTATGATGAGCAATCTTAGAAGAAAATAGTCAATTATATATTTATCAGTTAGTGGACTTTATCTTTGATAAGAATTATTTCATATAGGTGACTAATGTTGTGATATTAATAATAGTTAATGGAGGTCATCGATATATCTCCAAAAGTCATTTTAGCTAAGGTGATAAGGAATTTAGGACTATTAGATCCTATAAATGGAACAGATATGAATGAAAGATAATATATTATGTTCTAATGTTGAGGTAATTGTTAGTAGAGGGGATCAATCTGATGAGATTATAGGAATAAATAGCCTTGAGGGGTGGAGCAAATGAAATCTAAAGAGCAAGCGGCAATTTATACCTTTAATACTTTGAAGTACTAATTTAACTTTGTGGTGTGGAATGTCAATTATTCAGATAAGAAGTATTTCAAAAATGCCAATCAAAGAATGTTAGTTATGAAATAGTAAGAGCAGAACTTCAATAGTTGAGATGGGATTATGATAGATTAAGAGATACGAATCAAAAGCATATCAATGAATATTTTATATTGCAGCATCAAATAATAAGATTTAGACAAGGACTTTCTCTAGATACTGAATCTTCATTAAGAGAAAATTGATGTGGAAAAGGAAGATGGATTAAGAAAGACATAATTATTACTGTATTGAATAAGTTTATATCATACTTGATATCTGAATAATTGATTCGAGTTTATTTAAATTCTATCTTATATTGGATGACTCAGTAGTGTTAATTTAAATTATATTATCGAAAACTTTCATAATTAGTTGAATATTTTGATATGTTTTGGAAAGAATTTAGGATAGTATTGATGAATTTAAGAAGTTGATAGTTGATCAAGTATTCTAAATGGATTTGGAAAGAAATTTAAGACTTCTGAAAATATTTTTATGGTGAAATGAATCTGAATCAGAAGTGATATACTAACATTTAATTAAATTCTATTACCTTACATATGTCTTTGCATAAGAAATAATATAAATGTGTATATAGTTCCAAAGGATTTAAATCATTTTTTTAAAGAATTCCTCCAATAGCATGCAAGTTGAATAATATGTGTCTAATACTTTGATTGGCAACTATTGATACGAGTAATAGAATTAGAGATATTCTTAATATTAGCATATTTAGTGATAAATTTAGAAGTGGATTAGGTTGGATTTTATTATAGATTTAGAATTTTAAAAATTATTAATCATTGAATCATAATTAAGATATGTACTTATTAAGAATCGAGTTATCATTTTCTGAAAAGAGATGAGTATATGCTGACAAAAGTAATACTATGGAAAGAAAGAAAGGAGTCTAGTAAATATTGCAAGTATACCAAGTTGAAGAATATGCCAGAATCCAGCAGTACAACTTTTGAAATGAAATAATCAAAATTGAAGTTAAAGTTTGTAATGATATAGTTTGAATTTGAAGCCTAATTTCAGTATATAGAGCAAATACAAGTGTTAAAGAAAACATTATGAACCAAGAGGGAGGCTGAATTTATTCATCTAACGACAAGGTCCTCCATGCCGATATCCTCCAAAGGTCGGATAGCAGCAGCAGAGATGTCCTGCGCTTCAGCAGCGACAGTGCCAGCCTCCTCAGCCTCAACCTCAACTGGCACCAGCACAACCGCAGGCAGAGGGGCAGACGATAGTAGAAGATCGACCCCTACGGGATAAAATTTATATAATAACTGAGGGGTTGTCTGGATCGGTGGAGCTGCATGCCATGAAGAGGCCTCAGTTCTAGGAGCCAATGATCTTCATTGAACAAGATGCTGAAGGTGTACAAATCTCGCACAATGATGTAGTGGTTATTACTGCTAATATCGCTGACTATAATGTACACCATATTTTTATCGATAATAGAAGTTCTGTTGATATTTTGTACTTTACTGCTTTCACTGTAATAGACTTTATTCCAGAATAGTTAAATAAATTCAGTACTTCGATCCAAGGTTTCTCTGAAAGTTTGATAATTTCAGAGGGGCTATCAGACTGCCCCTTATAGTGGGAACCAAACCCAGGTAGGTGACCATCCACATTGATTTTCTTGTGCTTAACCTACGGTCAGCCTACAATTCAATACTTGACCGACCAAGTCTAAGAGTGCTGAAGACAGTACTGTCGAGCTACCATTTGATGATGAAGTTTCTGATGAAAGATGGAGTGGGGCAAGTCCGAGGTAATCAAGCCATGGCCCGATAATATTTCGCTGCTAAGCTGCGCGCAGAGGAACAGCCCGCGGTGCCCCAACCTAAACTCCTAATAGGTTTGGACGCTCGTAATGATCTGATTGGGGAGCATGCTCGGCCGTCCGAGGATCTAGTGGAGTCCCTTTGAGGAAAAAAAATTCTCATCAAACTGTGAAAATCGGATCATCCATAGATCAGATAACCAAAGCTCGGATAATTGCTTTCTTGCAGAAAAATATGGACCTGTTTGCTTGGATGGTAGCGGATATGTCTGGCATAGATCTGGAGGTGATGACCCATCACTTGGGAGTGGATCCAATCTTCTGCCCTATAAAGTAGAAGAAAAGAATCTTTGCCCCAGAGTGCCAGAAAGCAATTGCTGAGGAGGTGGACAAGTTGGTCAAGGCCGGCTTCATCCAAGAAGCAATGTATTCTGATTGGCTCACTAACGTGGTGCTAGTCAAGAAGGTGAATGAAAAATGATGCATGTGCATCGACTTTACTGATCTGAATAAAGTCTGTCTTAAAGATAGCTATCCTCTCCCTCGGATAGATCAATTGGTGGATGCCACTTCTGGATATGAGCTCCTCACTTTTATGGATGCTTTTTCGGTTATAACCAAATTTGGATGGTACCTGAGGATGAGAAGAAAATGACCTTTATTACTGACTTTGGGTTCTACTGTTACAGGATAATGCCTTTTAGGCTAAAGAATACCAGGGCAACATACCAGCGACTAGTGAATAAAGTATTCAAAGATCAAATTTGTCGCAACATGGAGGTTTATGTGGATGATATGTTGGTAAAAAGTCGAGCCATCCCAGATCACATAGTCGACCTCCAAAAAACTTCAGCACCCTACGTCGATTTCAGATGCAGTTGAATACCACAAATTGTGCCTTCGAAGTTAGCTCTGAAAAGTTTCTCAGATTTATGATCTTCCGACGAGGAATTGAGGTGAATCCGGAGAACATTAAGGTGATTTTAGAGATGTCCCCATCAAAAAATGTAAAGAAAGTCCAGCGTTTCACCGAAAAGATCGTCTCACTCAATCGTTTCATCTCCAGATTGGCTGAGAGATGTTTACCTTTTCTCAAACCCTCAAGCAGTTGAGGGACTTTCAATAGATGATTGAGTGTCAGAAAGTATTTGAGAAGTTGAAGTAGTATCTTAGCTCGGCATCCTTGCTTATAAAGTCCCAACCTGGAGAAGAATTATTACTCTACCTTGCTGTGCCTCCGGCAGCAATTAATTCGGATCTTATTCGAAAAGAAGAATAAATTCAAAAATCAGTATATTACTCAAGAAAAGGTCCTTCAGGATGCAGAGATTAGGTATGCAAAGTTGAAAAATTAATATTCACTCTTATCGTCACATCAAAGAAGCTCCGGCCCTACTTTCAAGCACATACAATAGTGCTGCTCACGGATCACCCGATCAAGACAGTCCTCCACCGTCTGGATATGTCAGGATGGATTGCAAAATGAGCTTTACAGCTCTCTGTGTTTGATATTAAGTTCCGCCCAAGGTCTTCAATTAAAGCTCAGATCTTTACGGACTTCGTCCTTGAGTGCACCATCCCTGGTGAGGAGGGTTTGGAGGCTATAGAGAGTAGCTCAATGGCGCTAAAAGAATAAATAAATATGAACCCCTGATCCTGAAGACCAGTGGATTCTTCATGTAGATGGATCTTCCAATTCATCGAGATCAGGAGCTGGGATCATATTAATTGGGCCAGAAGGTGATTTGGTGAAGTACATCCTGTGGTTTAAATTTTCAACCATCAACAATAAAGCAGAATACGAGGCTTTAATTGTCAGGCCTAAACTTACAAAGGATGTGAGAGCCAAACACTTGAAGATCTTCAGTAACTCTCAACTGGTAACGGGGCAAGTCAAGGGCGAATATAAAGCTTGGGAGGAAATATGAAGAGGTACCTCAAAAAGGTAAAAGAACTAACCACATCTTTTCTAAGCTTTAATATCCAACAGGTACCTCGGACACAAAATACACGGACAGATGCACTGTCAAAGCTAGCAGTCTCTCTACCGCCTGAATTTTAAAAGAAACTTACATCGAGATATTGAAAAACTCAAGCTTGGAAGAACCTCTTGCTGTTCAACAGATTGAAAAAGAGTCTTGCTGGATTGATCTCTTGCTGAAATTCCTCAGGTCGGATGAATTACCATCTGACAATTGAGAAGCTCGAAAAATCTGCAAGCAGGCTGCCTACTATGTGCTTCATGATGACAAGTTGTATAAGCGATCCTTCTCTCTTTCGCTTCTGAGATGTCTACAACCATCCGAAGCAGACTATGCACTAAGAGAGGTCTATGAGGGGATTTATGAAAGTTATTTAGGCATAAAGACTCTTTCTTATAAAATCCTCTGGTAAGGCTATTATTGACCTTCGATGCAAAAGCATGCCTCCAATTTTGTCAGAAGGTATGATCGCTGTCAGAGAATTTTCAATGTTCAGCATCAACCAGCCCTTGCTCATATCATCGCTCCATGGCCTTTCGCTCAATAGAGAATGGATATTTTTGGTCCTTTTCCTCAGGTCTCAGGTCAGCATAAATTTCTCTTGGTGGCCATTGATTACTTCACAAAGTGGATGGAGATCGAGCCCTTAGCCTGTATAACAAAGGCTAAGGTTAAAGACTTCATCTGAAAATTCATTATTTGCCACTATGGTCTCTCGAGTGTATTGATAACTTATAACAGCAGATAGTTCAGTAGCTTCCAACTTCAAGAATTCTGTGATGACCTTGGAATCGAACAATGCTTCACTTCAGTTGGACACTCACAAGCAAATGGGAGGTTGAAGTAACGAACAGGATTTTTTGCAAGGCCTGAAGGCTAAACTTAATTGGACTGGAGGGTCCTGGATGGACGAGCTGTATTATGTGCTGTGGGCATATCGAACAATTTAGAAGATTCTGATCAGAGAAACTCCATTCAACCTTGCATTTGGAACCAAAGTAGTTATATCGATTGAGATCAGACTTTCTTCCCTCAAGATCGAGGAGTACAATGAGGACACCAACTCTGAATAGTTGTGAACCAACCTTGATCTGATTGAGGAGAGTAGGGAGCGAGCTACCGTGCGAATGGCCTCCTACCGACAAAGGATGGTCAAATACTACAATTCCTGAGTTAAGTCTAAAAAATTTCGAGTTGGTAATCTGGTGCTGCGGTGCACCGAAATCTCACAGCTTACGGAGCAAAAAAAGCTATCGCCTAATTGGAAAGATCTTTATCAGGTGGATAAGATGGTATGCCCCGAAACTTATAAACTGAGATAGCTTGATGGAACTCCACTTCAATGACCGTAGAACTCAGCTAACCTCCGCATGTATTACCAATGATATTATAATTTTACTGAAGTATATGCATAAATGAATGCTCCAATTTATCAACGTCAGTCCTTCCACATATAAGTGAGAGTAATACCAATGAGGGGCTTATATTTCAACTCAATCTTTGATCGACCTCGAGATGTGAAAAGCTTTTGATTAGCTTATATTTAAACTCGATCTTTGATCGACCTCGAGATATTAAAAGTCTTTGATCGGCTTATATTTAAATTCGACCTTTGATCGATCTTGAGATGTTAAAAGTCTTTGATCGGCTTATATTTAAACTCAACCTTTGATCAGCCTCAAGATGTTAAAAGTTTTGATCGGCTTATATTTAGACTCGACCTTTGATCGGCCTTAAGATATTAAAAGTCTTTGATTGGCTTATATTTAAACTTGATCTTTGATCAATCTCGAGATATTAAAAGCCTTTGATCGGCTTATATTTAAACTCGGCCTTTAATCGACCTCGAGATGTTAAAAGTCTTTGATCGGCTTATATTTAAACTCGATCTTTGATTGACCTCGAGATGTTTAAAATCTTTGATCGGCTTATATTCAAACTCAGCCTTTGATCGGCCTTAAGATGCTAAAGCTTTGATCGGCTTATATTTAAGCTCAATCTTTGATTGATCTTGAGATATTAAAAGCCTTTAATCGGCTTATATTTATATGAATGCATGGTTGGAAAGTTGTTACTTTATTCCAACAAGAAGCATTTACAAGAGTCTAGTTAGCTCTTTGTCTGACATTATAAGATGAAGAAAAGACAAAATGAAAAAAAATTGACGCCTCAACTGGTGGGGCATCGCCGACTAGTTGCACTTCGTTGACCTCGAAAACTACCCTTTCATCAAGATCTTTGACATGCCGTGCTCTGCGAGGAATCACGAATTCAGAAAATATGTAAGTATTTCCTCGCTTCTCGCATAGCTGCATCAAAGCATCTTCCATATCCATCTCGAGATTGGACAGCTCTGATAGATCAAGTTGTGGATATAAAATTCAAATTGCATTCCAATAAAAGCTGTAGTCAGAATGACGCCCGACAGCAAAGGTCATGTGGATCGTCGACTGAGAACTATCCATTAGTTACTCACAAGATCAAAATGAAGAAGCTCTTTCTCCTCTTGTCGGAGATCGACTTTCTGGTTCTTGCTCTCCCAACCGAGATCTTTCTTTACGGGAGACCGAAGAAGCTCTTTTGAGCCAACATTGGCGATGGGAGCTATCACCTAGATACCTCACTATTGTACGTCCTTGAGAGTGATGGTGATCTTCTTGCTATTCAACAACTTTTGCAACTTTGAAATTTCTTCTCTGATGTTGCGGATTTCATCTTGAAGTTGTAATATCCGCTCAGACCTTGCCCATTCAAATTCTCTACACTTGATCAGGGACTCCAAGGCATAGATTTCTTTATGGGTAGAGTCAAGCTGACGACGATATACAGTCAATTTTGTCGCCACACCCCAGAACTTCTTTCCCGCTACATCGGATATCCTCTATATCTCTTTGGTCAATCGTGCCTTCTCGGTATTGTGTGCTATAACTCCTCACCAAACTTCTTGTTGAAGTCTACTGACTTCTTTCTGGACCTCATCAGGTTTCTTTTGAGCCTTTTGAAGTCTCTTTTCCTGATCGACGATCTTTCCCTTGAAGAATTTAAGTTTCTTCTTTAGGCTCTTAATATGAGCTTTAATCTTAACCGCCGCCATCGGAGGAAGAGGAGTGTCCAATAAAAGAGCAACAGCTACCGAGCCGACGTCACAAACATCATTCACCAACTATGCAAACAATTGAAAGTGATAAATTCAAAAAGCTCGTAATTTTATTTCATTAAACGAAAGTTTCTTATAGAGATAGATAAAAAAAAGAAGAAAGTAAAAAGTATAAGTATTTAATCTCCGATCTTCTTTTGGGGAGCTGCATTCGAAGGAGGCTCAGAAGGACCTACATCAGCAATTGAAGAGGAGGGCAGCTCGGTAACATTCTCCTTCTCGAAAAATGGAGAGCTTGGAGGTAGTGTGAACTTCCTTGCCATCTTCATCTTTATCTTCATAGTCCAAGAAGGTGAGATCAAGCTCCGGATGCTCCTCCTCTATCAACTTTCGACAATCAATCCAACCTTCTTTATGAGCCTGATGAAAAATCTTCTTATTGAAGGCCACATGGCTGTCTCGGTATTCTTCAAACATCTTGAATACTTTGATCGCTCGAGCCATCTCCTCAATGAAAGTAGGTGATGCCTTGAATTCTTCAATGGAGGAGCGCTTGGTATCTTCAATGTGCTCCTTAGTCTTTCTCTCCGCCTCTTACTCTCTCTCCAGGGCGAGGGTAAGATCGGACTCCACCACCCGGGGGCCCCTGGAGATGCTTGGCCTCGGCCTCTAGTTCCTTGATTTTCCCAAGTTACTTGGGTATCCATCTCGGCTTTCCTTTCGACCTCTCGTGCCTATGCCTCCCTGGTCGAGTGGTCTGATAAGTTGACAAGAACATGGAGCAGCTGTATTTCAAATCGACTAAGTCAAAAGAAGTATGATGATTTAAAAAAAAGAAGGGTGACAGGATAAATGCTATACCTGGTGATCTATGGTCAAAAATAGCTTTCTCGAACTGAAAATGCTCATCTTATCCATCTACTCTAGCTCTGTTGGAATTATAGAGTTTTTGATAGTTTTTCGGATTGCCTTTCAGTCTTGAAAAAATAGACCCTCCAAAATATTATCGGGAAGGGCCTCATCATCATCAGCCTCCTTAGAAGACTCGACCCGAGCAGAGGTCTTAGAAGGCTAAGGTCGCTCGATGATCCTTTCTCGGGAGTCGACAGTCAGGGTTGGAGTAGGTGCAGGTGTTGCCAAAACTACTCCGACCTCGAAAGAGACTGCTTAGTCGACTGCGGTAGGCTCTTGGCTGAGTTCAGCAGATTTTAGCTTTTCTTCCTCTCGATCCTGATGGCCTGAGTCTTCCTCTTCTGTGAAAGAGATGCCTTCAATTTCATAATATCCTTTGTCGAGGGTTTTATTTCTACAATTGTTCAACAAACATCATATTAAAGAGCTATATATATATATATATATAT
>KE504992.1:405671-422272 GCA_000441515.1 Elaeis oleifera | reverse complement strand
GTCTAGCTCATTATCTCTTATTTTACTATTTTTACAGATATTGAGGAATTAAGATGATACAAGATATGAATGGAAGAGTGATCAGAAGCAGAATCTCCATACTTTTATTTTAGATTGAAAATTTTATTGAATTTGATGTAAGGCCTATGAATCATTGTTAAATTTATTGAGATATTAAAGAAAAATTTAAATCATTATGTTTTGGTTTTAAATTATTGACTAGTTATTCCGCTGTTGTTTTAGGATAGCATGATAAGATGCCTTGCATGTTTATAGGGAGAGTTTTCTATGAGTATGCGGCGGTTACCATGATCCTCGATTCACAATCTCGGATCGGGGGCATGACAATCATGTGAATTGCGCCAATCTTCAAGCAACATGCTAGTGGTTCTTTTTGCCCCACTTTGGTGGTAATATATATGTGCCATCTGGCGTTACTAGTTTTAAATCTTTTCCTAGTGAGTGAACATTGGTCTTGTTCAACTTGAGTTAACAGACTCTAGAAAAGCCTAATTATTAAAGGACACTAGTTCGAGTCCAAATCTACATACTCTATTATATATTTATTGAAATCCTAAAAAAATAGAGTAGTTGAGTATTGTAGAAATTGAGTACATTGATGGCTATGATTTGTGAGGTAATCTTGCACTCTATCATTTTCAGTTTTCCATAATGAAATTTTTGCATCGTCGATCCCCGTGGATGTAGTTCAATAAAGTGAACCATATAAACATTCGGTGTTCTTATTCTCTCTCTTTTTTCGGCTTGTTTCAGTATTCTCTCTGTACATCGCAATAGGTCTATTAGGTCCAACACAAGCCATCATGTGGCCTGGGATAAACCTATGAGATTTGAATCGATAAGATAGTGAAATATTGGTATTATGATATATGGACGGATGGGATGCGTCGTGCCCATGAAACGTTTGACTTTTGTTCAATATTTCAGTGGTAGAAATGAAGCAAAATCGACCAACATGCCATGACAAGCATATGAGGATGTAAAACAGAATGATATGGCTTGATTGATGTTTCGTCACGTCATGGATGGGCCTGTTTTCAGTCTTCGGTTCTCTGGTTAAACTTTTGCGGAAGGCATTTTATTAGATTGTATTAGTTAATCTTATCAGAGGTGATAAGGATGATATATTCTAAAAACCACTGAGGTAGCTAGGCAGGGAACCAGCTTATAATTTGTTTATTTAGTTTGCCTTATTTGACTTGAAAGCTTGCCTAAAAGACAAGGTTGGACATGAGATTCATGATTAGGTCCATTATTAGAGACCGGGACGAAGTTAAGGGTGTGATTTAGGTCTGCTCCTAAGTGGAAACAAGACCTAGTAGATTTAGCTCACTTTGGAAACTTACATGCATATTTATTTGTACCCGTAGAACCAACCATATAACATCGAGAGAGAAAAAAATACTTCAGGGTTGCTTCACCCACAAAGAAATTATATGTGGCTTAATTTTAGCATGCGGAATCGCGGATCAATTTGTACGATATGTATGTAAGTCTAAATTTAGTTTAATTGGTTAAAAGTCTTTTGTGCCTCATTAACTAACTGAGGTAGGCCGCACCATTTTGTTCGCTACCCACAACACCCGTCCATATGGCAGGAGGTGATTGACGTGATCCACAGAGTTGGCAATTTACCGAGGGCCACATCAGATGGAGAAAAAAGTTGCGAGGCATAGCATTCACCCTTTTCTAACCGTTCTCGAACGGTAGAACCTTTTTTTATTAAAAGAGATTGATCTAACGCAAGACCGAGAGGCGAAAATTATCAAGGGCTTATTTGAATGGTTAGATCTATCTTTCAAGATTTATAGATTGAATCAGTATAATCATCAAAAATATTGAATTAGAGATTGGGTTAAGTCTACATTTATAACCATCCAAACTAGTTTTATATGGACCGGCCTGGAGCCATGAAGGTCTTTTTTTTCTTCTCTCCATAAGCTTCGAGTCAGCCCACTCTAAAGACCCCTGAGTATTAAGAATATAAGCCTAGCCCAGACTTCTTTTTTTCTGCTTGCACTAATCCAAACCTATGAATTCAATGGCATTTTAGGTCTATACATCCAAACAAGTCCTAAATCTTTTTTTCTTCCAACCTATGGTTTCTATTTGATATTGTTTTCGCCAAAACTTCTTTCTTAAATTATTTCACTTATTAATTTATTCATTAAGAATATGGTTATACTATAATTTGGGAATTGATATAATATGAAACACCATAAGAAAATTGCTAATTAGCGATGGCTAAATATCATCGCTAATTGCTGAAAAGTCATTGCTAATATTATTAGCGACAACACATCATCGCCAATAAACCATCGGAATAAAGTTGGATGCTGAAGACCATTATTAGCGATAGCGGAAAAATTATTGCTAATAAGTTATTAGCAATGGCATGTCTGTTGCTTATAATAATTTTTAAATTATTTTTAATTTAATTAAAAAATAAAAATATATTAGCACCCATTATAGCCGTCGCTAATATTCAGCAACTGTATTAGCGACGGATTTAGCCGTCACTAATAATATATATTTTTTAAAAATTATAAAAATATATTTATTAAAACTTATTATAATAAAATTAACAACCAACATATCTTTATAGACACTATAACAACTAACAATTAACTATCACCATCATAATAAAAATTAATATTATATAAAAAGTATAAATTATTTAACTGTACAAGATAACATTATTCAAATATCAAAATTAAATATATTACATCAAACTAAAAAAATCAACAAAGATCTTCCTCCTCTTGTACGTCATCTGCAACAATAGATGGATGAGAACCAGATATCTTAACATCCTGTAATGAAAAAATAAATATTATTAATAATTTAAATTAAATTAATTGAAACCGTAAACTAAAGTAATTGGGGTGCATCAAGCATAAACTTTTACGGAGGATTATATTTTGATATACTCCTTTGATTCTCGAACAGATTATTTCTATACATTTCATTCGATGATACAATGCTATAGACACCCCGACCAGTCCATCGGATGGTTAGAATGAATTTTCACCTCCTCTATATCTCTATCCTCCCGCTTGAAGTCTAAACGGATTTGGAGGAATATATTTCGATATACTCCTTCGATTCTCGAACGGATTATTTCTACATATTTATTCGATGATACAGAGCTACAAACATCTTCGATCCATCCATCGAATGGTTAGATTGAATTTTGACCTCCTGGATACTTCCTTCCTTCTGCTTGAAGCCTAAACCAGTATGGAGGGATATATTTCGATATACTCTTTCGATTTTTGAATGGATTATTCTTATACATCCTATTCAATGATACGGACATATCTACATCTCCGGTCCATCCATTGGATAGATAGATTGACTTTTGACCCTTACGTTCTCTTTCCTTGACTCAAGTCAACTATGTGAAGCTTCTAAATATAAAAATTTAAACAAGTAATGAATTTATTAATACTACTTGACTTGCCTACTGTAATGACTATGATAACGAGCTTAGCTGATCGTGCAGATGCGGTTTCTGGAGAATCTCAATAATGATCTAGTGAACGGCATCTCGAAAGCTCTGAGGTCGCTAACAAAAAAATCTCTGCATGACCTCCTCGATATGTGCATCACTCCATGTTTGGGTCGTTGAGGCCTGAGAGAAGGATGTTGAAGATTAGCAAGTTGCTGGAGGGTCGAAGCTATGCCCGAACCTTATGACCCGACTCCTACTCACCCTTCCGGTGGTCCTAAGCCATCTTTCGAGATCAAGGAGGGGCTGAGAGGATCGATCCTCACCGTGCCGCACTACAACATATTCTGTATAATCCATCTATACAGTTTAGAAATTCATTAGTGCTATTATATATATCAGTATATATAAAACTTAATAAATAATATTTTAAGTTACCACGATCTATCTAAGCTTAAAATATAAATAATCATCGGTCCTCTTAGATTGGTGTGTGGCCTTCTACAACTACAGCTGTCCTGATATATGATTCAGCTACTATGTCTACAATAAGTAAATAATAAAATTAAATTAATAAAACATACATATGATAAACTAAATATGAGATTAATATAAGTTTAAAATTTTACCAATCTATTGCCATAACATGTGTGCCAACAAAGCCATCGATGTGTTTGATCAGATTCTGCTGAGCAGTCTGATTTTGTCAGACCCTCTGTCATCTGCCAGAGTAGGCATCAATGCTCCACTGATTACAAAGGACCTCCCATATATCCCCTCACATCCAGTGATCCATGAAGGACTTTTAGTCCAATGGTGACTCGAAACTAGAGAACTCTATGATGGACTGCCTGAGGTTGTATAGCCCATCCCGGAGCCTACGTATAGCCATCTCCTTGAAGATCCGACAGTCAGCCTCCTTATCCTGAAGAGTCTCGAATCGATAGTATTCTTGCAATTAGAAGCAAGCATGTATTAATAAATAGAATACAAACATACTGCGAATTTAAAAATTGAATATCTTCGACTTACTAGAAACATCTCCAAGGCTACATTATGAGCCCCCGATAGCCAACTGAAAAACTCATTTATTGGCTTCAGTATCAATCATCGGATGATCACGATAACCACACGGGACACCCTAGGCTCTCTAAATATCCTATAAAATTGATTTTAAACAATTAAACATATTTCTTGAAGATCTAGTACTTATGTGTAGCTCTGAATGTGGACGAGCTCTCTATCCTCCAATTACGTTAGAGATATCGTGAGCCGAGCAGGTCCTCTACCACGGTGCTGAGACTGAGAGCTGGCCATTGCTCCGTATGACTGTGGGGTCAATGGTGACCCTATGTCGTTCGAACTTGAAAGTAGCAAAATATTATAAAGAATATTATATTAGATAATAGAGGATAAAATAACTTAAAAGAGAATTTTAAAGTATTAAAGTCACTACAAGAAATTGGACTATTAGCGACGGCTATTAGCCGTCGCTAATAGTTGATTTGCCATTGCTAATACTATTAGCGACGGTACCCCATCGCTAATTGACAGTCAAAAAATCTTAGTCGCTAGTTATCCTTATTAGTGATTGGTTTATTAGCCATTGCTAATAATTGGTATTAGTAATGGCATTAGCGACAGCTAAATTCCGTCACTATTTATTTTTTTATTTTAAATAAATTTTAAAAATTAAAATAATTAGTGATGATTTTGTTATCGCTAATACTGTCGCTAATAAGTATTAATGACAGCTAAAGCCATCTCTAATACAATCGATAATATTTAATTTTATTTTTAAAAAAATTCATATTTTGTTATCAATGATAGCTAAAGCCATCACTAATGTCATCAGTAATAGTTAATTTTTTAAAAAAATTTATAATAATATTTTTAAAATCTATTTTAATTAATCTCAATCAATAATCATTTCTAACATCTGTTATAATTAAAATCTAAAGATAATATGACAATCATAATAAAACTAATTATAGTATATTAAACTATAAATTATATAATTTTACAAGTAGTATCAAAAAATATAATACATCAAATAAAAAAAATCTATCCAGATCCTCCTCGTCATCCTCCTCCTCATCCTCCTGCTCCTCTCTAGCAGTTGGAGAATGAGAGCCAGATGTCCCAGCATCCTGAAATAAAAAAATAAATATTATTAATAAGTTTTGATACGGAGGTGTATCTTTCGATACGGAGGCGTATCTTTCGATACACTCCTTTGATTCTCGAACAGATTATTCCTACATATTTCATTCGATGATACGAAACTATAGACACATTCGATCCATCAATTGGATGGTTAGATTGAATTTTTAACCTCTAGATCTCTTTTTCTGACTCAAGCCTAATTATGTGAAGTTTCTAAATATAAAACTTAAATAAATAAAAAGTTTACTAATAGAATTATCTGATGTGATGGCTGAGACAACGAGCTCAGCTGATCGTACAGTTATGGATCTCGAAGAATCTCCACGATCGTATTACAGACAACATCATGAAAGCTATGAGGTCACTGGCTCAGAAGCCTCTGCATGACCTCCTCCACTTGCGCATCGCTCCAAGTCTGGGACGTCGAGGCCTGTAAGAACGTCGAAGAATATCAAGCCATTGGAGGGTCCAAGCTGTGGCCGAATCCTATACCTGGCTCCTACTCACCCCTCTAGTGACCCTGAGTCATCCCTTAAGGTCAAGGAGGGGCTGAGTGGACGGATCATCATTATATCGTGTAACGATGTACTCTGCATAATCCGCCAACATAGTTTAGAAATACATTAGTTCTAATATATATATATATATCAGATTTTTTAATAATTTAATAAATATAATTTGAAATTCTTACCGCGATCTATCGCGATTTAGAATCTAAATAATCATCTGTCCTCCTAGAATAGTATGTGGCCTCCCACAACTGTAGCTGGCCGGGTGGATGATCCGACTACCGTGTCCATAATAAATAAATAATTAAATTAAATTAATTAAAGCATACATATATGATAAGTGTAATAAATATCTCAATAGAAGCATCAAAATATATGCTAATTAATCTTTATTCCTTAAGAATTGATGCTTTTGCTTATGTTTTCAGGAAGGATGATCGCCAACGCAACGAGCCTAATTTCTTGGTTGAAAGGGAGAAATTTGGAGTAAATCGAACACAAAATGGATCCAAAATAGAGACCCAAAGGCAAGCAAAAAATGAGCTTAAATTGGACAAAAAATCAAATCAAATCAAATCAAACCGGCCAAACCCAAACCCATTCAACTGCTCGGTGTATCGTGGATCGACCAACGGTCCACATGCGGTCCATAGAATAGTGGATCGCGGTCTTTGTCGCGGTGCATGGGGCAGCCCTGGCACTTGTGCATGATCTGATAACTGAGGCAACGTGGAACACCCGATTAGATGGCTGGCAGGGCTCCTTCCCATATCCAATGGTGGTGGCCCATGGACAATATGTGATCCAATGGTCTAGAAACATCTAGGGGTGCGATCGAACGAACAGGGGAGTTTCTGACTGAGAGAAGAAGTCTGGGAGGGCTATTGCACGATCCAACAGTTGTGGTTCAATCTGGGGAAAGATCCAATGGCCAGAAATGATGCCGACCTCATCTAGGTGCTAATGAGCTTGATTTGGGCCATTAGATCATGATCAGATGGCAGGCGTGGGTAGAGGTGTTTGAACGTGATTAAAAGCCCAGTTCCTACTCAATTTTAGTCCAGTTTTGGTCTATAAAGAGTGGAGACTGCGAACCATGGAAAAGGGATCGAGAGCAGGCAGCAACAGCAGATGACCGCAGCACTTTTTATTTTATTTTTAGGCTTTGTTTTAGGTTTTGAAGGGAGAGTGGAGAAGAAAGAGAGCACTTCAGGAAGATGAGGTGCTATAATAGGGTTCTAAATCTTCCAGAAGATATATTTAGGAGCCATTCTTGGCTAAGATGTGGTCTGTAGGGGAGTGTAGATGTCCTTACATATTTTATGTATTTGTTTCTATTCTTCATAATTAATAAAATACTTTCAAGTTCTATTCAATTTCATTTATGCTTGATTCCTGAATAAGTTACCTATAGATGAGATGGATTATGATCGTGACAAGATATGATCCATGCTCAGCAAAATAACTTATTTTAGGATTTGATATTTATATAACCTTTTAGGATCTATACAATCTAATTGTTTGATAGCCTATACTTGTGGAACGGCCATAATCTTGACAGGATATGGTTCATACTCGGTAAGATAGCCTATACTTGAGATTTATTTGTAAGACTCCTAATCGATTATGAATATTAATTGCATAGATAAAATAAATATTAAAATCTATATTTATGATCATCTGAAAATTTGAAGACATCTTTTTCATTATCTATCTCTTAATTTCATCTTTAATTTAAATTAGCTAGTTTTAATTAAAATATTACTAACTTTTAAGAATCAACTTTTTTTTGTTTAGTTAATTACATCTCAGCCCTCTGATCTCTGTGGATACGATCCTGACTCATTCTATCTATATAGTTTGAGTTAGATTTATTTTTGACCGCCTACGATAGCGATCAATTTTTGATGCTGTTGTCGAAGATCATTGGCACAGTTGTGTTAACTAAGCAAAAAAAATAAAGAATAAAAAAAATAACTTAGTGTTTATTTCCACCTTATATTGCTTTACTGCTTCTAGCTAGATTACTTTATTTGCATGTATAAAAAATTTTCTACTTATTATTCCTAGAGATTTACTACTTTTTATAGCTTAGAATAATTTACTATTCTGAAAATATATTTGATTTTTACTTTATTTGTAGGTTACCTAGTTGCCTTTTAATCTTAGTATAATTTACTTTTCAATTAGTTAGATTTTTTAAATCTCCTCAAATTTAATTAACTAATTAATTTTTTTTATTTTCTTGCTTTAAATAACTTAATAGAAAAAAGAACAAAATGTACACATCATAATACTTAACTAATATAGAGAAACCTAAAACACAATAAAAGAACTTAACATGTTTGGACATCCTGCTTTATTTACATTGCATATTCATAAAATATCTTAAGGACACTTAATCCAATTAAATAAAATAAGATAGAGATTTTATCATCCTTTTTTAGCCCACAAATCACCACCCTTCATATTGCATTGACCTATGCCTTTAACTTAAAATCAATTAGATGTTGGCCCCTAAAGACTTTCGAGCTCAATAGGATAAGGAACCCTAAGAATTGGACCAGATTAGGATTAGTTAGTTTAACTGATATTTAGAAAATAATTTAGAGACTATATCCCGAAGAAAGGTGGTTATTTAATTGATTCCGTTCGTTTATCTGGTTAATTTTAATCGGTGTCTACAGAAAATAATGGGAGAACCTCCACTAACCTCATACTTATCTGGCTAGTTGAGTTGCTAGTCTTTTACTTGGAGTACTCAAAGATGATTTTAGAATAGTTATGAGCTGTATAGATCTAGGATAACCCTTAGCTAGGATTGATTGTCTAACTTGATTGCTAATTCATAATTTAAACCTAATTAAAATACTCTTTCTATCGTCTCTAGATTTAAGACTTCTTAGGACTCATCTTTAGAATTCTCTTCTCATCTATCTTTTCTTTTCTTCTCTCTTCATCCATAAAAAAATAAAAAAAATATACACACACACAAAAGTGGATTGTTCTGATCTAAACCCCTTAATTGCATATCAGAACAATCCAAGATAGATGTCAACAGTAGATTAGATGAGTTGTCCCATAGATTAGATCATCTAACAGCCATTAGACACTCTTCTTATCCATCTTATCTTCCTATGCAATAAGTTTGCGCAATATGTTCGAGCTTCACTCACTTTGTGAGTGAATGCCCAACCGCACATCAATTTTCTGAGTCTATGTATGAATAAGTTTATCAAGATCAAACCCACATGGTCTATAAACTAGAAATAATTCATACTTTAATGCCTATAATTCAAGTTGGGGAGCTCAACCAAATTTTTTGTGAAAACCACAATCAGTGGTTACCTCGA
Source organism: Elaeis oleifera (assembly GCA_000441515.1). Classification (NCBI taxonomy): domain Eukaryota; kingdom Viridiplantae; phylum Streptophyta; class Magnoliopsida; order Arecales; family Arecaceae; genus Elaeis; species Elaeis oleifera. The sequence goes on along the minus strand of KE504992.1, from coordinate 412,772 downwards.
TGATATAAGGATCTACATTCATGGATGCACCTTATTACGATATGCCCTACCTACAAGATCAGTATCCTCTAACTAACTATGACCCAATTTTTGAAGAGGAGTTTCAGCAAATATTAGACAGGATAGAACACTACAATCAACTCAGCAAATAGACCCTTCACTCCTCTATGCAATCTTTAAAAGAACTAGAGAAGCAAGCGCTCGCACTCAATCAGAAGGAGGGAAGAAAGCTGCCTAGTCAACCTGAGAGTGACCCTGAGGGATAATACCTGACTAGAAGTTTTAATGTCCCTATTACTTTTCTGAACAATCGACGATGACTCTCGAGAATGAAATGGTCATAAACAACCTTGTATAACCAAAAGACCAATATAGACTATTTGATTGAGGCTGAAATAATTAGAGAAGAATCAGAAAAGTAGGTCAAACCAATTCCATCATCACCTTACCTACCTATGGTCCCATTCTCAAGTGCCCTAGAATCACCCATTCTTTTAATGGGAAGAGAGAACAAATTGATGAAATGATGAAATTAATTGAGACTTCTCAAGAACCACAAATGAATAACACAATATAGGAAGCTATACCCATAATTCTTCCTCAAGATTCGTTAAATCCCTGTCAAGCTCATTTTGAGGTGGATGATTGTGATAGAGATGGATATGTTACAGAAGTAAATGACTTGGTAGATAAGCCCTATCTCAAAACCACCTCACTTGGGATCGAAAATATTAGCCACCACCTAGCCCCCCAATAGCTCCTTTGTTAGAATCACCAATTGCTCTAGAACTGAAGGCACTTTCTGACGCATCCACTGACATCCTTCCAGTGATCCTTAATCAGAAATCCCAACTTGTAGGTGTTCTAAAAGTACATAAAGAAGCTGTCGGGTGAAAAATCTCTGAAATAAGGGATAACGATATTGAGATGTTTATGATTGATTTCTCTATATTTGGCACTATTTTTGAGGACTGCCTCCAAAATTTTCTATAATATTAAATGATGTATAGAGATAGAGTTAATGTTAATTTGAAAAAAGTGTCAGGTTTTAGACCAGGAAGGGAATATGCCAAAGGATATCGTATCTGAGACTGGGATTGGGGTAGATCATGCTATAATTGAAAAAATTTTAAACCATCACCTCCAATCTTGGCCCAGCAAATACCATCTCTTCTTGACTTTAGTATTTTTAGACCCTGGTATAGCGTGCTTGCCCAGTACACTCTTTTGATCTGGACTAATTATCTTAGAGCATTCCATGGATATTTTATTATCGTGATGATAAGGTCTCCTAATTGGCCCTGTCCTTTTGAAACCTTGAGAGATGTACCCAAATTAGTTATAGATAAAACTCTCTCATAGTATCCGACTGAAGACGTTAAACTTAGTGCTTATTGAGAGGCAACCCAATCATTTTATTAACATCTGCTCTAGTGATTTTTGTTTTTGTAGGAATAATGAACCACTCCTTACGAAAGCACCTAGCAATACACAGCACATCTAGTTAGGTGATATCTCTCCTTATCTTCTTTACATGTCTTTATCTTATTTTCTTACTCCATTGAGGACAATAAAATTAAGTTGGGAGGTGAAAAATTAAAAAAATTAAAGTCCTCGAATGAGTGAGTATTTAGCGTTTAGGCACACGATTATCCTAAATTTGAGTTGAATCAAGTAAATTTTTAAAACAACAATTGATGTTCATTTAAAAAATTCTTGAGACACCAAGGGATCTAGTATTAAGAAAATCTAATAAATGATTAAATCTAGAACAGAAATCATTCTAGCATTTCTAACTCTCTATACTAGAATCAAAGAAGAGTTTACTATACGTTCCTTCATAAAATATAAAAAATAAGAATAAATTTTGAGCATTTTTATTAAGTAATCGGATCTCTTTGCCTAAGTAAGCATTGAGTCTTGTATCAAAAGTAAAAATATAAAAAATTTATCTTTTGAAAAAAAAGAAGGATAAGTTCTAAACATTAGTCTCCACCGAGTAACCAGACCTCTTTGCCTCAGGAAGCATTGATGTTCGCATCAATAAGTGGGTAATGTGAAGATGCTCTTTCCAAAAAGAAAAAAGAAAAAAAGAAAGGGGGAATAAGAGTTACTTTGCACTTGCTTGTATTAAAGTAGACAATTTTGAGATAAAAGTAGGAATTGATCTAGAAAAGGCTTGAAAATAATTTTTGTTCCTTATTTAACTATCATATTAGAAAGTATTAATACCCCTATGACTTATCTCAATCATGTTCTTTTGAATATCAATGGACTGTTTAGAAAACTACTTGATAAAATATCTATTTCAGAGTATAATGGTATCTAACACTAATTCCTTCTTTACTCGAAGACGAGCAAAGCTCAAGTTGAGGGGGTGATAAGTATAATAAATATTCCAATAGGAGCATCACAATATATATTAATTGATCTTTATTTCTTAATAATTGATGCTTTTGCTTATATTTTTCAGGAAGGATGATCGCCAATGCAATGAGCCCAATTTGCTGGTTGAAAGAGAGAAATTTGGAGCAAATCGAACTCAAAACAGATCCCGAATAGAGACCCAAAGGCAAGCTGAAAATGAGTTTAAATTGAGCTAAAAATCAAATCAAACCGAATAAAAATCAACCCAAAATCGGCTCAAACCCAAACCCATTCGACGGCTCAATGTTCCATGGATCGATCGGCGATCCACACGTTGTCCACAGAACAATGGATCGTGGTCTTTATCGCGGTGCATGGGGCAGCCCAGGCACTTGCACGCGATCCGATGGATGAGGTGATGTGGAAACTCGATCGGATAGCTGGTAGGGCTCCTTCCCATATCCAGAGGTGGTGGCCCACAGACAATGCACGAACCAATGGTCGGGAAACATCCAGGGGTGCAATCAGACGGATAGGAGAGTTTTCGACTGAGAGAAGAAGTCTGAGAGGGCTATTTGCGCGATCCAATTGTTGCGGTTCAATCTAGGGAAAGATCCGACAGCTAGAAATGATGCTGACCTAATCTGGGTGCTAATGAGCTTGATTTGGCCCGTTAGATCGTGATCGGATGGTGGGTGTGGGTAGAAGAGTTTGAACGTGATTAAGAGCCCGATTCCTACTCAATTTCAACCCAATTTTGGTCTATAAAAGAGGAGATTATGGACCATGGAAAAGGGACCAAGAGCAGGAAGCAACAGCTGCTAACCGCTGCACTTTTTATTTTATTTTTAGTCTTTGTTTAGGTTTGAAGGGAGGGTGGAGAAGAAAGAGAGCACTTCAGGAAGACGAGGTGCTATGATAGGGTTCTAAATCTTCTAGAAGATGTATTCAGGAGCCATGCTTGGCTAAGATGTAGTTTGTAGGAAAGTACACATGTCCTTGCATACTTTTGTTTATTTGTTTTTATTCTCTGCAAGTAATAAAATGCTTTCAAATTTTATTCAATTTCTTTTATGCTTGATTCCTGAATAAGTTATTTATAGGTGGGATGGATTATGATCATGACAAGATATGATCCATGCTCAGCAAAAGTAATCTATTTTAGGATTTGATATTTACATAACCTATTAGGATCTATCAAATCTAATCGTTTGATAGCCTATATTTGTGGGACGGGCCATGATCTTGATAGGATATGGTTTGTACTCGACAAGATAGCCTATATTTAGGATTTGTTTGCAAGACTCTTAATCGATTATGAATATTAATTGCATAAATAAAATAAATATTAAAATCAATGTTTGTGATATTCTGAAAATCTGAAAATATCTTTTCATGATCTATCTCTCAATTTCATCTTTGATTTTAATTAGTTAATTTTAATTAAAATATTATCAATTTTTAAGAATCAATCTTTTTCTTTTATTTAGTTAATTACATCTCAATCCTCTGATCCCCGTAGATACAATCCTAACTCATTCTATCTATATAGTTTGAGTTAGATTTATTTTTTACCACTTACAAAGTGATTTAAATTTTGGCACCATTGTCAGAGATCATTGACATGGTTGTGTTGACTAAGCAAAAATAAGAATAAAAATAAAAAATAATTTAGTATTTATTTTCACCTTATATTACTTTACTGTTTTCTAGCTAGATTATTTTATTTGTATGTATAGAAAATTTTTTACTTATTATTTCTAGAGATTTACTACTTTTTATAGTTTAGAATAATTTACTGTCTTAAAAGTAGATTTGATTTCTTGCTTTATTTATAGGTTACCTAGTTGCTTTATTTCTAGATTACCTATTTTTAGCGATGAATTATTAGCAACGAAAGTTCTATCACAAATAATTATTTATGATGGAAATTTATTATTTGCAATGCTTTGTTTGCATTGCAAATACCCTTTTTGTTGTAGTGCACTCTCCCTATATTCAATAGAAAAATCATCCCATCGACTACTCGATGGTCCATCCAACTATGGTCCATGGCACACTATTTAAGAATTCTACATATACATAAATATAAAGCAACTTCTAATTAGTTATTTTATCAATCAAAATGACTTACATAGTAAATACATCCTATCATCAACTAATAGGTATAGAAGATCCTATCCCATTCAGAAAATATATTAATTTATAGGTCAATTACAGTAATTAAATGATATACAACAAAGGCCGAAAGAAATTTCAGCAGCACTTTTCTTAGTTCTCCCCACATGGCTGAAGATGTGTGGGAGAACTAAAGAAATACTGTTCAAATTTTTTTTGAACCCTTAGTATACCATTTAATTACTGTAATAACCTATAGAATTACTTGCATTTTTCAAACTGTCCATACTGGACAATCAATTGACTAATGTATATAATTCTTCCATCCATACAAAATATATAAATGTATGGATATAGTAGAATATGTACATTAATCAAAAGATGAGTCTATAGTTCCATACAATATAATTTTTTAAAATTAACACCTAATTAATTACTTAAATTAACACCCAATTATGAAATGCCGTAGAATACGCACTCGGCCCTTGCGTGAGGATTGGCTGCCTTAGACAACGGCTAGGACCCGAGGCCCGAGCACGTAGGGCACGCCTCGGCCCCATGTTTGCTATACTGTCCGGCACCTTTCGTCGGCCTAAGTGCGTAGGACGAATGAGGGCTGGATGCCTTGGATGCCAGCTAGGACCCGAGGTCTGAGCGCATAGGGCATGCCACAGCTCCGTGTTTGAAATACTGACCGGCACCTTTCCTCGGCCAGAGCGCGTAAGACGCATGTGGGCTGGACGTCTTGAATGCCAGTTGGGACCCGAGGTCCGATCGCATGGGGCACACCCCAACTATGTGTTCGCAATGCTGATCGATATTTTCCTCGATCTGAGCATGCAGGGCGCACGAGGACTAGATGTCTCAGATGCCAGCTAGGACTCGAGCCGCGAGCGCACAGGGCACAATCTGACCCTATGTTTGCAATACTGCCCGGCACCTTCCCTCAGTCCGAGCGCTCTACATGTCGAGACTCAAGTCTAATGCTTCTAATTAATTAATTAATTAATTACATAACTAATTAATTAATTAATATTAATTATTATTTTTAATATCTAATTATACTTAATTAACATAATTTAAATAAAAATTAACTTTAGTGATGGCATTAGCCATCACTAATACTCACAACAGCAAGCAGACAATTCGAAGACAGGACATCGGCTCGAAGACGCGGCCGCGGAGATGAGGACATGGGGATGGGGCCGCAGGATCAAGCCAGTGGAGTAGGGGCCATAGGATTGGGGTCGTGGACTGGGGCAGTGGGGCAGGTGCTGCTGGGTCAGGCTAGCGGGATTGGGGCGGCGGCTCAGGGATGCAACTGTGGAAATGAAGGTGCAGGGACGGGTCGCGAGAAGGCAGTGCGAGTCGGGGCTGTGGGGTCAGGCCAGTGGGGTGGAACCGTGGGCAGGGCCGGTGGGTAGGGCTGCGAGGTCGAACCGACAGGGTCGGGCGGTCGCGGGCGTAGAGAGATGCGGGCTCGGGGCCACGGGATCGGGCCGGCAACGTCGGGGCCGACGGGGTCGGGTGGCTACAGGCATGGAGGGACACGGGCTAGGGTATGTGGGATGCCGGAGGGATGGGGCAGGGAGGGAAGAAAGAGGCATTGGAGGGGTTAAGGGGGTTTGGGCACTGGCGAGAAGAGAATTGCGGAAAGGGAGGATGAGGTGCGCGCAAGCAAAAATTTTTCCCACGTGGATGGTAAATGAGATGGACTAGTTGCGATGGCAAAGTGATCATCACTAACACCGTCGGTAATATTATTAGCAACGGTACTTTCGTCGCAAGAATCGTCGCTAATATTGTTATTAAAAAATATTTTTTATAATTTTTTAAATAATTTTTTCAAAATAGTTAGCGACGATAATTACAACTGTCGCTAATAACCATCGATAATTAATTAATTAATTATAATTATAATCAAAATTTTTTAAATTTAAATTTATTAGCGATGATTTTTATCGTCGCTAATAGTCAGTCTTTCGTTGTAAAATTTAATTACTTACAATGCAAAATTTTTATCACAAATAATCGATAAAAAATCAAAAAATTTTAAAAATAAATGATAGATTATTTGTAATAAAATTTTTCATCATAAATAATTTTATTTATGATGCAAATTGAATTTATTTCGTCAATAATCAATTATTTGTGTGCAAAATTTTATCATAAATAATCGATGAAAAATCAAAATTTTTAAAAGATGAATAGCAAATTTTTTATGATGAAACTTTTGCATCATAAATAATTAATTATTTATGATAAAAAATTAAATTTATGTCATAAATAATTACTATGTATGATATAAAATTTTTATCATAAATAATCGATAAAAATTAAAATTTTTAAAAATAAATGATAGATTATTTACGATAAAAATTATGCATCATAAATAATCAATAATTTACGCTGCAAATTAAATTTGTGTCGTAAATATTTTCTATTTGTGATGTAATATTTTCATCGTAAATAATCATTAAAAAATTAAAAATTTTAAAAAATAAATAGTGAATTATTTATGATAAAAATATTTTATAAATTTAAAAATAATTTAAGTATTTATGATTGATTTTTGGTCATAAATTTTTTAATATTTTTCAACCAAAAAGTCGGTCA
>KE504992.1:347635-359759 GCA_000441515.1 Elaeis oleifera | reverse complement strand
AATAACCTAAATGAATTAGATTCATTGAGCTCTAATTGTTGGGTGCCTAAGATTTTGGATCAATAATTAAGGTGCAAGTCTTTAATTAATTTCTTGATAGTTTCTTTGAGCGCCACTTGATTTGATCAAGTTGGGCATATCCATCTATTAAAGGGCGTGTGGATCCTTTATGGGGCATCCCATGGGTGCAAAGTGGGATGTGATTTTGTGGATGCAAGGACTCCAATAGTTGGCGCCTAATAGGTTTCTTAAAGGAAGTTAAATAACTAAAGATATAAGGAACCTAATGCAAGTAGGACTTGTATTAAGTAGTTGTTTGGTTTTGAATAGGATTCAAACCTTATGCCTATTTAAAGAGACCTCCCTAAGGTCCTTAGACACTTTAACTAGCAGCTCGACGTCCCTTTAGGAGAGCCCCACGCCCCTTTTTCTTCTCCCCTCTTTTCTCCCTTGGAGGTCCAACGTCCCACACCTTGGACATCCTCCATCTTCACGCCCAAAGGGTTTGGCATTTCACTTGATTGCTGGTTTCTACTCTCTAATTCTTTATAATCTAGAGAAGAAAAAGTAAGAAAAGAAGAGAAATAAAAAATCAAAAAAAGGATCAAAGAGTTAATCGCGATCCAGACTTCGTTCAGATTCGCAGGCTAATTTTCTTAGAGAAGAAAAATCAATTTTAAGAGGGCTGTTCCAGGCTGATCCTGAGTGGATACCCATAGAGGCCCGGCACTTGTGCGGCTAAGAGAAAGCCTCTTCTCTTCCAGATCCAGATTTGAAGAAACGAAATAGGTATGTGATTCTATCACATATTCAATTTCAGCATATAAAGTAGATCCTAGTAGCTTATGTTTATACATGTATGATATAGATTAAAGAAGTTTTAATCTTCTATTTCGCTGCCATATTTAGAAAAAAAATTTTGAAACATACATACATGCCCGACATAAAAATTCCAACAATGCCTCTATTGTTATCGTAATAAAGTGGTATGGCATCCAATGTTCTTACCCCAAGCTCTGTAATAAACTTCTTGAACCAGAAGCCTTCCTTTGCAGCATCCGAAGCAATGATATATTCAGCTTCTGTAGTCGAATCTGCTATGATGGATTGCTTGAAACTCTTCCAGCTGACTGCACCATTATTGCATGCGAACACATATTCTGACGTAAACTTTCTATCATCAAACTCAAACATGAGTTTGAATCAGTATACCCCTCGACTCGCAACTCAGAAGCTCTTCAAAGATCAAGAACAAATCTTTAGTTCTTCTTAAGTACTTAAGGATGTTCTTCATAGCTATCTAGTGCTCTTTGTCTGGATTCGACTGATACTTGCTCGTGATACTCACAGTAAGAACAATATCAGGTCGAGTACACAGCATGGCATACATGAGACTCCCTATAGGCGAGGCATAAGAAATCCTACTCATGCGCTGAATTTTTTAGATATGGTCAGACACATCGTCTTAGAAAGATGAATACCATGCTTAAGAGATAAGTGTCCTCTTTTAGAGTTTTTCATGTCGAACCTCTTCAATACTTTCTCTATGTATAGCTTTTGTGACAGACCTAGCATCCTTTTAGATCTATCCCTATAGATCTTTATTTCAAGAATATAGGATGCTTCCCCTAGATCTTTTATGGAGAATTTCTTAGACAACTTTCTTTTGACTAAGGTCAGCATGAGAATATCATTCCCAATGAGGAGAATATCATCCACATACAATATGAGAAATGTAATTACACTCCCACTAATCCTCTTGTATATAAAAAGTTCTTCTTCTTGATGAAACCAAACGATTTGATCGCATCATCAAATAAAGATTTCAACTCCGAGAAGCTTGCTTTAATCTATATATAGACTTTTGCAGCTTGCAGACTCGATGATCATCATCACCAGATGTGAAACTTAAAGACTACTCCATATAGATATCTTCCTCAAGATATCCATTCACGAAAGCAGTTTTCATATCCATCTATCAAATTTCATAATCATAATAAGCTGCAACAACAAGCAGAGTGCGGATGGATTTCAGTATGGCTATAGATGAAAAAAATTTCTGATAGTCAATGCCTTCATGCTAACTATAATCTTTTATCACGAGCCTAGTTTTATAGGTCTGTACCTTACCATCAGTATCTATTTTTTTTTGTAGATCTATTTACACCCAATGGGTACTATACCCTCGGATGGATCCACTAAGATCCATATTGGCTCGAGTGCATCGAGTCAATCTCTGACTTCATTGTATCTAACTATTTTTCAGAATCAATGTCAGACATCACCTTATCAAAGTATTAAGATCATCACCATGACCCTTATCTCCTATAAGGGATATTTCTTTACTTCCTCTATAAGCATATCCATATACCTTTCAGAAGATCGAGAGACCCTGCTAGATCTATGAGGTGGTAGAGAAATATTAACTACTAGCTCATGAATAATAGATTCCTGAGGATCCATAGCTCTTTGCTCTTCAGAGACCTTCTCTTCAAGCTCAACTAACCTCACACTGCTACCATCCTGGATAAAGTATTTTTAGAATATGATATTCCGACTCACAATCACATTGTGATCTTATGGAAAGTAGAAATAGTATCGCATTGATTCTTTTGGATATCCAATAAAATGAGTTATTACAGATCTATCCTCTAATTTATCAGCCATCTATCTTTTGACATAGGTTGGACATCCCCAAGTCTTAAGATAACCTAGACTCGGCTTCTTACCTTGCCATATATCATATGGTGTGGTAGAAATAGATTTTGATAGAACCCTATTCAATAAGTGAATTACAGTTAATAAGGCATGTCCCCAAAGATATAAAGATAAATCAGTGAAGCTCATCATGAACCTGACCATATTTAATAGGATCTTATTTCTCCTTTCAGATATTTCGTTGAGCTAAAGTGTTCCGAGAGGAGTCCATTGAGAGACTATGCCGTTGTCCTTAGGATATTCCAAAAATTCTAGACTAAGGTATTCTCTTCCTCGATCAGATCGAAGAACTTTAATGAGTTTGCCTATTTATTTTCTACTCTATTTTTGAATTTCTTAAACTTCTCAAAGACTTCAGATTTATATTTCATCAGATACACATATCTGTACTATGACAGATTATCGATAAAAGTGATGAAGTAGATATAACCACCCCTGACCTACACATCAAATGGCCTACACACATCAGTATGTACCAAGGCAAGTAACTCGATAACCCTTTCCCATATCCTACAAAAGATAACTTGGCTATTTTTCTTGAAGGCAAGATTCACAAGCTAGGTACAACTCTGAATCAAAAGAGTCAAAGATCACATCCTTTTTCAGTTTGTTTATCTTGTCCTCTTCAATATGACCTAGTCTTTGATGCCATAAGTATTTTTGGTTAATTTCATCTCTGGATCTCTTTTGACCTACGGTACTTCCTACTTGCTTGTTTAGATTCATATTTGCATCAATATGCAAGTGATAAATACTGTCAATTTAAAGATCACATGCAACTAATTTATTTCATAAATAAATAGAATAAAATATTATTGAATTAAAATCAAAATCTTTCTGTACTAGTATAGACATGAAATTAAATTCTGACTAGCTACAGAAAAAAATAACAGTCTTTCAAATTTAATCTAAATCTTAATGGTAATCGAAAAGGATAAGTGCCAACAACTTCTGCAGTAACTTTTGCTCTATTGTCGATCTGAAAGATCATATCATCTTTCCTCAACCTCCTACTTTCTATTAAACCCTGTATTGAAGTACATATATAAGCACTCGAACTAAAGTCTAATACCCAACTAGAAGTAGAAGAAATCGTAAGGTTAGATTCAATTACAAGCATACCTTCTGAAGATTTGTTACCCTTTTTGGTCTTCAAGTTTTTCAGATAGAGTGGACAGTTCCTCCTCCAGTGGCCTTCAGCATCACAGTGGAAACACTTTCCCTTTGCTTCAGCCTTTTTCGAAACGTTATTTTTTGGCTTGCTCTCTTTCTTCTACTTCTTCATGGGTTTGCTCTTCTTCTTCCAATCAAACTTTCTCTTGGATGAAGAAATCCGCTCCACAGCAAGAACAGTGCCCTTGAACTCTTGAAGGTTTCCTCAATAGTGATCAACATATTGATCAGTTCGGGTATAGTGCAATCAAGTTTGTTCATATGAAAGTTTATAATAAATTGACTATATGAACTTGTAAGGGATTGAAGGATCAAATTCATCTGTAATTTCTTTTGCATATCAAGCATGAGCTTTCTAAGCTCCTTAATGTTCTTGATCACTATCATACAGTGCTCATAGACTGACTGTCCTTCGTGCATTTATAGATTTAAGAGTCTCTTAGATATTTTGAAGCACACTGAGTGATTCTGCTTACCATATAACTCTTACAGTTGAGTAATCATAGCCCTAGCAGTGAGCATATACTCATACTGGCTTTGCAACTCATTTGATATGGAAGCCAGCACATAGCACTTGATCCAACTATCTTCATCTGTCCATTTTTTATATGTTGTTCTTTACTCAACAGTAGGACGGTTTAGTAACACTAGGGGTTCCTGATCGAGTACATGACCTAATTTTCAGAAGTCAGGACAATCCTGAGATTTTTAAGCCAGTCTTTATAATTGATTTTGATCAGATGATTGGATTCAAGGATGCGGGCTAGAAGATTTGAAGCTGATATGGTTTAGCTGCAAGAGTACAGTTCAAGTTAGACTTTTGTACTTTAAATTTATATTTGCTCTAGAGACTTTAAGATGTAAACAATGACTCTCACTATTTTTTCGAATCCCTCCATCCTCAGGTGAGAAACGAAAATTCTAACGTGACAAGTAAATTTCTAATGGGTGCTACAGTCCCACTGATACTATGCACCTCACCTAATAGTTATTGGTAGCATGCATACCAATGCATGGATAACTCTTTGTTCAGATACTTCTCTAAGTATATTGCAACGACTTGCTCTCTATGTCATGTGAGCTCACCTAACAGTTATTGACCACACTCCTTAGTTAAATCTGACCTACCATTCACAAGCAGGTGTAAAGCCGTCATTAGATCCCTCACCTAATAGTTATTGGACCCAACCCCATCCTTATCCTGGAGCAACTCTTTACTAATAGAGTGGTTGTGTATTTTTGGTACAACTGAACCACTATGATCAGTCGAGAATAATCAACATCAGTACCACGCCCGCATATCTACAACGGTGGAAGACCTATGGACTTAATATTTATGGAGAGTTTAAGTTTAGGTCTCATCTAATCAGTCATCATATGACCGATCTAATTGGTATGGGCTAAACCAAATCGCCAAGCAGCCATATTCAAGACAAAATCTTTCAAATTGATCAGGTAAGTAGAGATTGGCGGGGTCCCCATTGTTTCCTTAGACACCAATAAATTGACCAGGTCAGTGAATAAAATTAATTAAATAACTACCTCTCAATTACTAGTCTTAGACACCAATAGGTCAATTGGTCCAAATAGGTTAGCTTAAGCGAATCAGGCTCAAGCTATCGAACCGAATTAAATCTTTAGATTGATCGATTCTACATATGAGATTTAATCGATTAGATCAATAACAATTGTATGATCTTAAACTTTATTGACATAATCTTAATCAATACTTAACTTGGTTTGATCAATTATTTAATCGAATTAGACCCATTATGTTCAAATCAAAAATTCTAGATGCAATCTAATTATATGACCTAATTTTAATTTATCCATGATCAAAATTCTCATGCATAAACATAAATTTTAGATTCTAAAATAATTTATATCTAAATTTTTACATGAAAGATAAATTTTAAATCATGAAACTAATTTTCAGATTTAACATACAAGCATATATCATATAAATTCAGATCTAAACAAAATTCAGATCATAACATGATATCATATATCTCATATACAAATCATAAAATATATTGAAACTAATTTTTAGACCTAAATATGTAATTATACATCTCATATATGAATCATAAATCAGATCAAAATAATTTTCAAATTTAAACATACACATATATATCATAAATACATGAACTAGAAACCTATCTAGAATAAATTTCAAATTTATGCATGTCTTCACATATCAAATATATGATCTAGAAATTGAATCTAAAATAAATTTTAAATTTAAAGCAATCATCTATATATTTTATATATCAAAAAAAATTAGATTTTAAATTTTTTTCAAAATATGTATGTCAATTTCATGCATATGAAATCGTGGCTCTGATACCACTATTGAAATTTCGTGTTGGGGCATGCATGTCTGTTTTAAAATTTTTTTCTAAATATCACAGTAGAATAGAAGATTAAAATATCTTTTAATCAAAATTATGTATATATAAATAAAAACATATGGATCTACATCATATGCTGAAATTAAATACATGCTGAATCTTATGCTGAAATTAAATATGTGATCGAATCACATACTTGTTTCATAATTTCTTTCTTCAAATCTAGATCTGAGAGAGAGTAGGTTCTTTCTAAGCCATGTAAGTACTCGATCTCTATGGGTATCCACTCAGGATCAATCTAGAACAGTCTTCTCTGGTGTTGATCTTTCTTCTTCAAAAACAATCTCCCTGCGAATCTAAACGAAATCTAGATCGCGATCAACTCTTTGATCCTTTTCTTAATCTTTTTTTCTCTTTTTCTATTGCTCTTCTTTCCTTGATTATGAAGTAACCAAGGTTTAAAAATCAGCAAGGAAGAGAGGATGCCCAAGCTCCTTTTGGGTGTGGAGATGGGGGATGCTCAACTCCTTTGGGTGTTGGATCCTAAGGGGAGAAGAGAGGGAGGCATGGAGGGAACCTTATGGGAGGCGTGGACTGCTGAATACCTAATGTAAAGAGCCTTAAAGAAGGTCCTTTAAATAGGCAAAAAGTTTAAATCCTATTCAAAACCAATAGCCCCTTAATATAAGTTCTACTTGCATTAGGAATCCTTATTACCTTAGATATTTGATCCCCATTAGGAGATCCATTAGGTGCCAACTATTGGAGCCTTTTCACCCACTTTTTCATATGCCACATGGGACCTAGGGAACGTCCTATACTGATCCCACACGCCCTCTTTAGGTGGGCATACCCAACTTGATCAAATCAAATGGCACTCCATGCAAACAATCAAAGAAATTGATTAAGAGTTTGATCCCTTAATTCATATGATCCAAAACCCTGGACACCCAATAATTGGAGCTCAATGAATCTAACTTATTTAAATTATTAGTAAATAATTAATTTAATTAATCTTATCAAATAAGAATTCAAATGCAAAGAAAAAATTGGGTTCAATCATATGCTAGTAAGGTTACTCTGAACCCAATAAAATTTTTTTAAACCCAATTGAGACTTCATAAATCCAATTGCTTATTCCAGATCTAATCTCTTTATTGCGTAACCCTATAGGTTCAATTCTATTTGATGGTGAGATATACTATGATCTCTATCAAGTATCATTGAAATGCTTTTCAATATGTCAGAACAATTTTACTCTAACTCAACAAGGATTGTCGATCCTGAGCAACCCTAGTGAGCTCTCACAATCCACCAATGACATCTAGCAGTATGAATAGCAACCCAGTAGAACCAAAAATAACCTCAACGTATAGTTCACATGTAATTTAGTCCCTCTATCATAAGTCCTGATTAGATGGCAGATTATGGATAAATCATTAAATCTCATCATCAGTCATATGATAGATTCGATCAGTTCAAGTCTAATTATGATCCTCATAAAAATTTTTCCATCAATCATACTGCTGTGGCTACAGACTCTTGAACTTAGTCTTTCAAATTTCATAGGACTACTCCTCTCTATCAAGATCAATAGATTTCATCTAAATGTACATCCTACTCCTATAGTGAACCAACTGTCGTCAACATCCACTATAAAGTCTCAATGAAGTCATGTTTATGTGTCAGTCAAACTCCAGCAGCCTCACTGTAAGTAGTCGTATCATCACAGATCAAAGAATCATTCATACAACTACAGCATCGAGATAATTACTGATGATTGATTAGAAATTCAAGTGATCTCTCGTATCGTCATGCTCAGTACTAGTTATTCTCTAATAACTATCCGCACTCATCACTCAGTGTCTCTACACTGTAAATCAGAGACTCATCTATCCTGAAGGAAGCAATCTGTGCACAGATCTATCTGGATCGATCATCATCCTCATGATGATACTATGATCGAAAGTATTTAGAAATTTTATACATATCTCTAATTCTCAATATTTTAAGAATATATATTGAAGTATTAATTCCATGAACGATTCAAGGATGCATCATACTTGAATGAAAATTAAACTTGTCATTTTATTGATCAAATCAATATATTAAGTGTAAAATTATATCCTAGACTTATTATAATATGTCAGCTGTATTGGTTTCTAGTACATACATCTAATATTTAGGGCCTTTAAGAGGTCCTGTGGGCGAACAGAATCGAGAACACGTAAAGAGGCGGTAAAGAGCCGTGAGCGGAGGCCTCAGTGTGAGGGAGGCTCGTGCAGCAGCCGAAAGGAGTCCGACAGAGCACTGAGTGTGCGTGACAGGCAGAGCAGATCCTATAGAGCATCGATAGGGGATCGGGGGTAGAGCAAAGCGTCAGACAGAGCAGCTGCAAAGAGGCACGATGTAGTGGTTCGCTCTACAGGAAGCATCTAGGGACGTCGAGGATCTTGGTATTGGTAGGTCTGTGAGGGGGTCTCCCTAGGGGATTTTGAGAGAGCTTTTGTGAGGGTAGCTTCTAGTTGAAAGAGTTGTGTACGAAGAGTTGAGAGTGGATATTCTCCTCTTGTACTTGTGTTCTCTTTTCTAATGAAGCTTGCATGCCCTGTAGAGGCAGCACTTGGACTATTCCACGTACCTGATTGTGTCTGTATTATTTTTTTTTTTATGTTGCACCAAGTAGTATCGAAAAGGTCTTATAGTGGTGGTGTCCTGACCAAACATCCCCAACATAAGAAACATAATCGACCAAATTGGCCAGGTAAGTTCAAGATTGATGGGAGGCTCTCCGTACAAATGCAATGGTCTTAATTAAGTAACCACCATTCTATCCCTTGGCTTAGACACCAATCAATCAACCAGTTTAAATTGGTTCAGCCCAATGGTTTAATTTACCAAAGGTTGTAAATTACTAACCAAATAATCATGCATTTATGATACAACCCTACTCCAAGGATTTGTAGTGATTCAAAGTGATCATTACATGTATCCATGTAAGCACACGCATGACTATCTCATAGTCCTTATGATTATCTCATAATCTTTATGATTATTATATAATCTTTTATGTTCATGCTTCAATTTCTTATGGTGTTTGATCAATCTTTTTTCATCCTAGGACAATCATGCAGCATAATGACTTTCATTATGCCAGGACAAGCTTATGTCAGGATGAATTTAGATTGAGTCAACTAATTTTATCCTATATTCAATGAAATTATCCTAATTTGAATGCATCTAAACTATCATTTATTACATCATGATAGGTCTCTATCTATGAACATCATTTCATACATGTAATAAAGATAGAATTCAAATCTAATAAAATTCATATCACATGTAAATTAGATTCAAAATTTTAGATGCATGAACATAAAGATAAATTCATATCTGAAAATTCTGATGAAGCAAGACATCACATGACTTCTACTAATCATCAATTTTAGATTTATTAACATAAGAAATTAAAATTTTCAAATCTAAAATTAATTTCAGATATAAAAATAATGCATGAACATAAATTATTCTGAACTTCAAATCTGAAAACAGCTTTTCAGATCTTGAAATCCATCGCATGAATTTCATCTATTCAGATTTTAGATCTGAAATATATTTCATATCAAAATTTTATCTCCTCGATCATGAACATTCTTAATTTCAGATCTAAAATTAGATTTTCAAATCTAAAATCATGATCATGATCAAATAAAATTCAAATATTCAGATCGAAGAATAATTTTCAGATCTGATTATAGGATCTTAACCTTATATTAATGAGATGGCTATGATACCACTGTTAGATTTCTCCATCACATGACGACGGATAAGTATATAAAATTTTAAAATTTAAATATAAATAAATAAGCAGCAAAAATAGAAATATCTATATTACTTGAATATTATTTTAGGACAACCGTGCAATATAACATTCCACCATTATGTTAGGACAACCTTATATCAAAATAATGTTAAAATAATTTTTTGATTAGATCTAATCTAATCTAGCATACATAAAATCAAATTTCATAATCCAGACATCATCATATATGTAAGATAAAATCTAAAAGAGAGGATCTGAATTTTACCTTTGCGTGGGTAGATCTTCACCACGATCTGATGATCCGATAATCTGAGGATGTCTTCGAGGTTCTTTTGTAGCTACACACATATCCGATCTCTACGGATATCCATCAAGAATGATCTGATCAGGAGTCTTGATCTCACTAAGGTACTAGCTCTTTTGCAAAGATCGCTCCTTGGATTGTCGAATCAATTCGATCTTTTGATTCTCTTCTCAAGAGAATCAAACAGATCTGTAGGAGGAACTTAAAATTAAGATCAAATCTGATTTCTTTTCTCACTTTTCTCTTCTCAAGAGAAAATCCAAGATCTATGGAAGAAACAAGAGATCAAATCTCTTGATCTTCCTTCTTGTCCAAAGATCAAATCTCTTGATCTTTCTTCTTGTCCAACACTTGGACTAGATCTAAGGAGAAGAAGAGGAGAACCATCAATCTCATGGACCAAGAATAAAAATCAAATCAAATATGATTTATTATATCCAACTCTTGGATGTGTTAGGGAGAGAGGGAGAGAGAGACATGTCCAACTCTTGGATATGGAGAGAGGAGAAGAATTTTCTAACAACCAACTATTGATTATTGTAAGAAAGAAGAGAGAAGAGAGAAGGCACCACCTAGGTTGAAGAATCCCCTCATGCCCAAGCCATGGGTGTCCTACCTTTTTCTCCATGCTAAACCCTCTTCAAAGGGCATCGAAAATCTGACCTTATCAGTTATCAGCCACCCACATAATCCCCATGTTTAAATACTAGGTGGTTAGGGTTTTGATAAGAGATAGAGTTGGTTTTCAAAAGGACTCTTTCTGTTGTTGTGCTGCCCACCCTTTCTCTTTCTCCCAAATATTTTTCTCCATGCACAAAACTCTCTCACACCCTCACTTTCAATGTGAAATCCTTCCACGTGAATACCATGGGCATCCAAGTCCTTGAGGCATGTGGATTTAAGGGTTTGAAACCTAGTTTGATTGGGTCAAGATCTAGGTCCAAGTCCAAGTGAAGATTGGATTCCTTTTTAGATTAGGTTAAGTCCAATCCCATGAGACTAGTGAAACTCAATCCAAAACAAATTAAAATCAGATCTTAATCAAATTAAATCTGATTTAAATTAACTAAGACCTAATCCAAATCAAATAAGGGAAAAAATTAGGTCAAATCTAATCCAAATAGGTTTGGGTCAAGTGTTCATTAGATCTAATCCTATTAGATAAATAAAACTTAATTTGAGTCAAACTCAAAACAAAACTAATCAAATTAAATCTGATTTAATTTGGTTAGAATCCAATCCTAATATTTGATCAAATCAAATAATATATAATAATTATAATTAGTCCTCCTATAACTTACTAACTCTTAGTAAGTCCTCAATGTAATTTTTAGATTTAAGTCCAATCATCAATCAAATTGATAATTAAGACTATTTGTGATTTATGATTTCAAATCACGATTCGACAATCCAATCAGTCAAGATCTCTTTTATGTGTTACCCCATAGGTTCTATTCTATCTGGTAGTGAAAATTTTTAATCTCCATCAAAATATCATTAAAACTCCTTTCAATGAATTAAAATAATTTCAACTATCCCATCAAGAATTATTGATTATCAAAATAATTCTTATTAGTCCCATATTCCATCAGTGATGCCTAGCAGCATGTAGTGGCGATCTAGCAGAACAGAAGGATGAACCTCTATGTGTAGTTACCATATGATTCAGTTCTTCTATCATGAGTTGATGTGCCTTAAATTTACTGCAAGCATATGGTGTGCAATGTAGCACGTCCGATGAGTATGAGTCGATCC
>KE504992.1:335648-346226 GCA_000441515.1 Elaeis oleifera | reverse complement strand
AAATTGAATGATTTGAGACGAAGGAAGAAGATGGTAGACTCTTTTAAAAAGAATTTCAATTTTTTTCCATGTCAGCCTGCTTGTCGTTGCATCATCTGATCTATTGTCCAACTCATGTGCATCCAGCGCATCTTCATGCGCATACCGCAGCCATGGTGTGCCCAGTTCTCGTCCACTCGTGCCACCGTGCATATATGTTCGTGCACTCCACAAAAGGCCACGCACAGGGTCCAACCCTCATGCTTGACACCTCGCGCACGCCATCCCATTTCAGTGCCCAGCCACACTCCACTTTTTCTCTTTAAATACTTTAAAGCACATGGGCCCCACCGCTTTCCTTCTTTTTGCCTTGCTTCCTACTTCTCACGTCCAGGACATCAGCTCGCGCCGCGCACCCTGCTGGCTTGCAATGCTCATGGCCATCAGTCCAATAGCTCATTAATCCTTTCCAAGCCACGGGAGCGGTTGGTTTGAGCTTGATTTAATTCGGGCTAGGCTATTTTTTTTAATTTGCTGATAGATTATAAAAAAAAAATTATATCAATAATTTAAAAAATATATATATCAATAATTTAAAAAAAAATATCAAATTCTATATAATATGAATCAATTACTAAGAGATTTAATATTTTTTATGTTAAATTATTACACTTATCACATCCTCCAACTTGAGTTTTACTCGTCCTCGAGTAAAAAGAAATGAGATATATGTATCAACTTGTCTAGATGTGAAAGTTTCTCCTGACAATTTTAAGATTAGTTGATACTGACTAGAAAATTAATAAAATACGTCATCGGATTATCAATTCAATCCCATGTAGTGGTTAAGTAGAGAACATAAAATTTTAGAGCTTTTTTTGACCAACTTTTCACTTTATTCTCTAAATCTGGCTTTAATATGGGCTAAATTTTTTTTTATTTATACAGCCAGTGCAATGTCTTAACTCATTAAGCTTTCTATTTAACCCTTATAGTGAGTCTTGGACCAATGACTCCCAAATCAATTGACTTTAAGATATTAGGTACAGAATACCCCTCAGATTTACTGACCCGAGTCAAATAGGCTACAAGTCAAGTCTGACTGTACGATAGAGTTTCTTCACATCTCTATTTTTTGATGCGAGACTCACCGCTTGCTTAAGCGGAAAGGCTCGGTTACTTGGTGAGACAATGTTAAAATCTGTTTTATTTAGTTAAGTATTTTGCATATATTGATATTTTCACTTATACCCATATAAAGTAGATTTTTATTGATATAGGTTGGAAGATGGTTTTAGAATTACTCATAAATTTGTTCTATTTTAAGCTTAATCATTTATTAAGTTTCTTAATAATTGGGTCCTTGATATTTCAGAAATTCTCTAAGCCATTAATCAATTATTGATTAAAATGCCTGATTAACCTCAATCAAGATGAAATTAGGTACATAAGACTAATTGTCACCGTACTCGAGGACTTAGTTAATCTATTTACCCTCCTCCCAACTTAATTAACTTTATTCTTAATGGAGAAAGAAAATAAAGGATGCAATAGATAAAAAGGAACAGGAAAGAATACACCTGACTTGTTGTATTCTTGGTTCCTTGAGAGTGTATATTTGGCTCTTCCCCCCCAACTTATTCACTGAAGTAACTGAAGTAAAAACCTAAACAAACTAAAGAGAGAAGTGAAATTAAACTGCAAAGATCTGGGTTGCCTCCCAAGAAGCGCTAAGTTTACCATCTTCAGCCGGATTTTTATTAAGACTATGATTTTTATTAAGACTACTTCTAAGAAATTGGATTGTCTCCCAACAAGCGCTAAGTTTAATATCTTCAGCCAGACATCAAAGAGAGTACTTATCCTATTCCTGCCCGAATCTTAATATGGGTCTATAATTTTCTATGTGATTTGAGCTCTTCCTCAAGATATTTCCTACGTGGGATTATTATGTGACTCATTCCCCTGATAGCTAACAACTCTTCCTTTATAATTAGATCTAAGTAAAACTTAAGTACTAGTCGAAGTTCTAAGGAACCTAGATCTATGTACTCAATGTGCTGAGGGAGTGTTTCTGCATCCTCTATTGTTGTCTCTTTTTTTTAGATAAAGATTCAACCAGTGTCATGAGGGGTTCAACTAGTAATTCTGATCTTGGTTGAGTGTAATGGTTATTAGGTGTGGATACCTTATTATTATTATCAGCTTTGGATATCTTCTCCAGTTTCTCAGACCTGAATATTATCGACTGATCGAACTGGTCTTTAAGTTCTAGACCATTCTGGGTTCTAAGGTCAACCTCAAGTTGGCATGGTAATCTACCCTCTTCTAGTTCACTGACCGCTGGAGCTGACTGGCCCAATTATTTAATAATTGATCAGTGATTTGCATGAAATTATTAAAAATATTTTAATGTCTAAGATTGATTGTGCCAAGACTTCTAAACTCTTTTCTAATGTGTTGACTCCTTCCTCAGGATCTAAATCTAGTTGATTGTTCAGAGCTTGATTGGGCCTTAGGTAGGGCTGATCAAAAATATGGGCTCCTAATGTTGCATCTTGTGATCATGTAAAGTTAGAATGATTTCTCCACCCTAAGTTATAGGTTGGTGCATAAAGTTCATTCATATATTTTTATTGAATGCACTTCTCTGTGGGAACCCATTTTGGGTTGGACTCATCAAGTAAGGACACTCCTCTACAACATGATCTGGTGCATCGCATCTAAAGTACATGAGTGCTAGCACTTGATTAAATGGATAGATCTTTTGAATTCTAAAGCTTCAATTCTACTGGTCAAAGTTGTAATTCTAGTGTTCAAACTTCTTTGTATAAATATATGCATCTTCAATTTTAGTGAATATAAGATGCATGTTAATCGTTTGAGGACCAATTGTAAAATTATTACTGAGGATCTAATTCTAGACGGTTGGATAGAGCTAATCGGGTAACACAGATCATGTAGGATTTTAGATTGTCTAATGAAATATATTTCTTCCTCAATGACCTTATAGGCTTGTAGACTTTAGAATATATTTGGCCAATCATCGTTTATCCTAGTAGAAATTTTTTTAATTTAATTTTTTAATTTTTATTTTTTATATATGTAAGAGAAAGAGAGAAGAAGAAGAAGAGTACTAAAGATGAGAATCTTAAGAAGTCCTAGACCTATAGAAGATAGATGAGAGTATTTTAGTTAGATTTAACTTTTAAAAGTAAGCAAATTATCAAACAAATTAAAACTCTACTTTGGGTTATCCTAATTCTAGACCGCTCCTAACTGCCAAGGTTACCTTCGAACCCTCCAAGTTCGAAATCGGCTAACCAAATCGATCAGATAAGTATAAGATCGGTGAGAGGCTCCCCGTGCTCTCACAATAGACTTAATTAGAAAACCATCTTTTTTTCAAAACGTAGTTCCTGAATCACTTTCCTAGATACCGACAGACTAACCAACTTAAATCCAACACAACTCTTGGGTTCCCCTATCCTAATGAGCTCGAATGTCTCTAGGATTGACGTCTAATTGATTTTAAATTACAGGCTTAAGTCAATGCAAAATAAGGGGTGGTAGTTTTTGGGCTAAAGAAGAATGATCAAATTCCCACCGCATCTTGTTTAATGGGTTGTGCCCTTAAGATATTTTATGACCATGTGATGCAAACAAAGCAGGATGTTCATGCACAAGTGAAAATTTTTTTGAATTTTAATTTGTTTGTCTATATTAATTAAGTATTATGATGTGTTAGTATTTTTTTTTATATTAATCTAATTAAAGCAACAAGATTAAATATTAAGTTTTGAATATATCAGTGAGTTATAAAAGAATGAAGTGATTCAACTAAAAAAAATTAAATCAGCTAAGAAGAAAAAAAACTTGTGCAATCTAAATACAAAGTAAGATATCTAATCTATATTAAAGATAGAAAATCAACTAATTATATAAAATAGTAAATTATTCTAAACTACAGAAAGTAGAAAATCTTCAAAAATAATAAGTAGTAAATTATTTATGCAAAATAAGGTAACTACTAAACTAAAACTAAAAAATACGAAGAGCAAAAATTCAGACACAAATCAAAACACACCAAATTCTCTGACAACGGTGTCAAAAACTTGATGTATCTTAAATTTATCGCAAGCGCACGGTGTGCAATATAGTACGTCTGATGAGTACGGATCGATTCCATGAGAAATTGAGCTTTTAAATTGTATTCAAATACTTGCTCAGACGAGTCTTAAAGAAAGAGGAGAGATTGTTTGTTTACTAACTATTACAGTGATAAAATAATTAAATGTAGAAATAAATAATCTAAAAGACCTAAGACTTTTGAATCCACTAGACCAATGATTTAAAAACCTTCCTATGGTTTGTCAAATGATATCTTTTGATTAAGGTAAGTATGAACAAGGATGAACCATAAAGAGATTTAACTCAACTATGATCCATCAAGCATTTCGCTTTCACTCGAATTAAGAGACTTTTCTTTCAATCACTTCTCTTATGTTACCTAAGTATGGACTATGAAGGGGCTATAATCGAACTATAATCCATCAAAATTTTCATAAGAAAGATGAAGAAAGGAATTTAAAACACTTGTGAGCCTTCTACCTATTATCCTTCTTGCACCGAATCAAGCATAAATTATGAAGGAATTCTAACCCAACTATAGCCCATCAAGTCTCTTAGCAAGAAGGATGAAAGAGGAAGAACTCTAAAAATTAGAAGCTTGAAAAGTAATCCAGAGAATAGTGCTTCTAATCATGATCTAGTTTTATTACAAATCCTAAAAATTTGTTTAATCAGACATAATTTGATTTAAAGAATAAATATTATCCTATTTGCTGGAATTTAACTTCATAGAAATTTAAAGAATGCAAGAAAATAAAAGAGCAAAGAATTTAAACTAACCTAGGTGCTAAAATTAAAATTGTAGAAATTAAATTGCATAAGCGATAATTAAAAGAAAATAAAATTTTATTGTTGAATTTAAATTCTGTACTACAAGATACTCCTACTCTTAAGCCATTAACAGAGCTTGAAGTTAAAAACAAAATTAAAACAAAAAGAAGAGAAAAACCTAAGCTAGGAACTCTTCCCAGCCTTCCTCTGTAGAGCTTTCTGATTCTCGCACCTCTCTAGCTGACTCTTCTTCTCGTGTATTATTGGAAGGATGAAAGAAAATAAAAAAAACTAAAAATTTAAAAGGTGAATATTTTCGTCTATCATGCAGGTCTCTATAAGAGGTATGATGTGGAGAGAGATCCTTTCAAAAGGAGGTATATAAGTTTTTTATTGGTGTTAGGAGGGAGGAGGTTTTTATGTTTTTTTATGTAGGACTAATGAAAAGAATAAGATTAGGAGATGGATGGATGAGATTGAAGGAGAAAGGAGGCTTGGATGGTTTGAGGTGAAGGGAGGAGATGGTAGGCTCTTCTTAAAAAAATTCTAAAGTTTTTTCCACGTCGGCCTGCCTCTCATCGCGTCCCGCATCTGATCTTCTCTCCAACTCACGCACATCCAACACGTCTTCATACGCATACCGCAGCCATGGTGCGCCCAGCTCTCGTCCGCTCGTGCCACCGTGCATGTACGTTCGTGCACTCCACAAAGGCCACACGCAAGGTCCAACTCCCATGCCCGACTCCTCACGCACGCCATCCCATTTCAATGTCCAGCCACACTCCGCTTTTTCTCTTTAAATACTTTAAAGCACATGGGCCCCACCTCTTTCCTTCTTTTGCCTTGCTTCCTGCTCATTACGTCCATGCCATCAGCTCACGCCGCGCACCCTGCTGGCTTGCCGTGCTCATGGGCCATCAGTCCATTAGCTCATTAATCCTTTCCGTGCTGGTTTGAGCTTGATTTAATTTGAGCTAAACTTTTTTTTAAATTTGCTAATAGATTTATATAAATTTTTTATGTCAATAATTTTTAAGAAATAAAAAAAAAGCATCAAGTTTTAATAATATGAATCAATTACTAAAAATTTAATATTTTTTATGTTAAATTATTGTACTTATCATGAGTCCCGATAGGACGGAGATTATAAAAAATTCGTCAAACTCCATCGTCTGTCATATATAAGATTTAATGGGCTCAAGTTCAAATCGTGAAAACTCATGAAAACTCTTTTCCATAATTCACTATGCCATGATCACGGTCTTATGAACTCGACTTCATAAATCACATAGGACTACTCCTTAACTACTAAAATCGATAGATCTCATCTAAGTACGCATCCTACTTCGACAGCGAACCTATTGCAGCCAATATATACTGCGAGGATCCATATAGTTAGGGATCAAATTTATATGCAGTCAAACTACAGCAACCTCACTGTGAGTTGTTGAGGCACCGCAGATTTAAAAATCGTTCACACAACTATAGCATTGAGAATGTCACTGACGAGTGTGTAGACATCCAAGTGACTTCTCGTATCAGTCGCACTTAGTACCGTTGTTCTCTAACAACCACCTGCACTTTCGCTCCAGTGTCCCCGCACTATAGACTTGAGACTCGTCTACCCTAAGGAAAGCGATCTATGCACCAATCTTACCAGATCAATTACCGTCCGCGTGATGATCTTATGATCGGAGCAATTTAAGAATTAACTATCAATAACACATGCCTCAAATTTTCAACTCTTAAGAATATAAGTTATCATCTCATTAATTCTTTGGATGATTCATAGACACATATACTATATGAATGAAATTTACTATCTTAATTAATTAGGTCAAGTACAAAATTATGTCTTAGAAAGAATTAATATGTCAGTCCAATTGGCTTCTAAGGCATCGATACAGTGTTGAACATCGCAAGAAAATAAAAGATAATTCAAAAGCTCATCTTGATTTGCAAAAAATGAGAATCTGACCAAAGCTACATTTAGTTCGTCGAGGTGATAAATTTTTTATGCCATCTATATGTTGTTCACTATTTAACGAGGAGAAGAAGAGTTTCTATGGATAGTTCAAAATAGTAAAATTTTCTTATACTTACGCTTCAAATATATCACGGTGTGTTAGCAACAACGATGATAATATCTCTGGTGTAAAAAGTTATAACTCCTATGTGATGATGCAGCACTAACTTCCTGTGGTCATGTATGGCTATTTGAGTGGCGATATTCAAGCTACATTGATTGAGTTGAGAGTGTTCTTCCGAGAATTGTGTTGCCAAAACTTAAAGATTAACTTAAGAAGTTTGAGAAGGATATTATGCTCATTCTTTGTAAGTTAGAAAAAATTATTCCACTATCATTTTTTGATGTTATGGTGCATCTGGCTGTTCATCTCTCAAAGAAAGCTCTTTTGGCCAGATCAGTACATTATCGGTGGATGTATCCTATTGAAAGATAAAGAAATCATAATCTCTTTGTCATATCAGTTATAAGATATAAATATATTAATTAAATTTAAATTTATTTTATTTACAGACTTTTGTGTATCCTAAAAAATATGTGCGCAATAAGGCATAACCTGAAAGGTTTATAGCAGAAGCATACATAGCTACGGAGAGTATCACATTCCGCTCGATGTATCTTGATGATATCAAAACAAGATTCAATCATGTAGATTATAACGCAGACCATGAATAGGGTGATGATGAGCCGACACTGTCTATATTGAAACAAACGGTTTGACCCATGAGTGAAATGAGATATGAATTTATGGATATGAATGAGCTATTCAAGACACACTTCTATGTTCTAAATAATTATGAAAAAATTGAAGATTTCATTGAATAAGTACCATCTTAGCATTTTTTTAGTATTCTAACTAATATTTTCATATAAATATAAAATTAAAATCATGACTTATTGCAGCGAGCACAAAAGGATACTATCCAGGGAGAATAATATAGATGTTGATAATCGACATAGAAAAAGTTTGCAAAATAATTTAGAGACCATGTAAGTTTCACTAGCATTATATTTATTTAATAATTATAAATTAATTATTTAAAAAATATAATTTTTATATTATATTGTAGATAAAATCTAAACATTTCAATAAAGAAGAGGATGCGATCGATGAGTTGTACGATTTAGCATGTGGCTCCGATCGAAGGATTAACCACTACGCATCTTATATCATTGGAAGAATGAGCTTTCATATAAGAGAGCTTGAGATGCAACGATAAATCCAGAAAAGTGGGATTGCTACGATAGTATATGAAGGAGAAGAGAAGATTGAATATCTTGGTATATTGATAGATATCATAGAACTGAAGTATGGGTCCAATAATTCGATATTCTTATTTCAGTATGAATGGTGAGATATTAGAAATAAGAAGATTGATATTCATATCAATTCACACTTTATCGGTGTAAATTTTGCACGAACATGATACCAAAATGAGCCGTATATATTAGCAACTTAAGCGAAACAAGTAATATATTTGAAGAATCCAAAATATCAAGGTGATTAACATGTCGTACAAAGAATAATATCTAGAGACATATATGACATACCAATCTGACTAGAGATGAACGAAATTTCAGATCTACATGAAGAGGAAGCTATTCAAGAGAAAGAATAAATATTGATCGAGCTTTTGTTGATGAAGAACTTGTGACAACTCTTTTGAATAGGACTGATCTGCCATCCAACAAAGTTAAAGCTGATTTTCTATTTAATCTTGATGATTCAGAGGACAAGATCAATTCATAAATGACGACGAGATAGAAGACGATACATTAGTCGATTATTATGATTTGAAGGAGGACCTACAAATCGAGGAAGATACGGATATTAATGAGTAGATTTATATTCTTTGTTGAATCTTCTCTTGCAATAATGGTATGCAATACAATTCTACTCATTAGCATTTATATTTTTTTCTATTATTATTCATTATTATATTCATTTATATCTCAAGTTAGTTATATGCATGATTTAAACATTACAGATATGACGCCAGGAGGGAGACGACCACGTCCGAGTTCTCAACCTCCCCCTGAGGATGAGCCTTCCCCCATTTCCACTGTCGCACCATCGGAGTCGCCAGAGGGTGCTGCAGAGGCAGGTTCGAATGGTATTTTAATATTTTTACATAATAAAATTTGATTTTAATTGTATCTATTAGATTTATAGATAGCGATCATACTAATGATTTATTCATTATTGTTTCAAACCATTCGGTGCAGGTGGTAAGGTAAGGATGAGGTCCGTCGAAGAACTTCATCCTAGAGCATTGGAGATGTGAGCACGAGGGACAGCATCTCCATATCGAGATTCGTTTAGCTTCACCATGCCCATTAGGAGATGGTGTGAGTCATGATGGACTGAGCTGGGCATCATATGCCACAGCTATGCCCCTGTGATGCTCTTCGATTGACGTCACGTTACACCGGCTCAGAGAAAGATCTTCTATAGTCACTTACAAGTAAATAATATTTAGTAAATATTTAATTAGCACTGTATTCTTATAATATTGTTATTGGCAGGCTGTATTTGATATTGTTGATTTTGAGCACGATTACGTGCGGCGAGCTGTGGATGACCATCTATGCTCATATTTCAAAGATTACTGACATCGCATTCATCGCCACTAGTATGCTGTAGTAGAGGACCAGGGGTTGGAGGCAGTGCGGTAGTGGCCATATGACAGCATCAATATCAAGGACTGGATTGTCATATGCCGCAAGTATGAGGATCCGGCATATCAAGTTAAGCATCCTAATTTTTTTTAGAGTTTAATAATTGAATCATTTATTTTAAATTCAGTTAGTTACTTATTAATTTGACTATTAACTATATAGGATTAATATTCTCGAAATGTCGTGAATCGAGCGAGACAGACCATTTCGCATCGTGGGGGTTCGAGACCGTTCTCTCGCTATATAGAGCAGATGGTAAGTAATTTTTATTTAACATATTTTAACTTTTTAACTATTTAAAAATTTTAATTAATTATTTCAAATTACAAAGAGATGTAGAGAGTAACAAGCTTCCTGATAGGATCAAAATCTACCAGCAGATCCACCAGCGACGGTCAGAAAAGTGGACGGTAAGGAGCCAGGAGCTTTATGTAAGTTTTTTAATTATTTTTTATTAGTATTTTGATTTTTAGTACAAACTTAGAATAGCTATAACTTTATTTTATGATCGTATGATAGAGATGCGATCCCAACCTACCTCTGAGGGCTGAACCACACTCACAGATGATCATATCTGTAATCAGATACTTGGTATGCGATTCTATTATGTTAGGAGGCTAGGGTATGAGATCAAAGCTCCTCCATCCTTACGGTCATCCAGAGCTGACGTCCATGCTGCTTATGATGCCCGACTGACGGAGATATAGAGACAAGCTATGAAAGATCGACAGTGAGTCGATGAGTTGGCTGCATACGTCGACTCCTACCAATCATTTCAGACACAGATGATAGACTGGATGGCACAGATAGAGCAGATGATGGAGCTGATGAGGCAGTAGCAGGTCGGTCCATCGTGCTCCACCATTTCTCTTCTCCAAATACTGATGCTTGATGGTCAGTGACTTATTCTGTATTTTTTTATTTTATTTTGAACCTCTTGTAATCATTAAATTTATTTTTTATAATTATATTTTAATATAATAAAATATTTA
>KE504992.1:314954-328679 GCA_000441515.1 Elaeis oleifera | reverse complement strand
TGTATTGTACTGGTCCTCCTATCCTAGCTTCATACACCAGATGAATCATGAGGTATTCCATAAAATCGAAGAAGCTAGGAGGGAATATCTTCTCCAACTTGCATATGATCTCTATACTGATAGCCTCAAGATTGGAGATGTGGTCGGTGGATAGTTTTGTAGCACATATGTCTCTGAAGAAAAAACTAAGTCCGATCAAAGAACTCCATATGAGGTTGGGAAGAAGATCACGCCAAACTAATGAGAGTAATCATTGCATGAACACATGACAGTCATGGCTCTTTAGCCCATAGAACCTGTAATGTTTGACATTGACTGTAACATCTTGAATTGAGAATGTGATGTACTTGAGAATTTGAATCTTAATTGATTAGTAACAGTGAAACATAACTCTAATTGTTAATTTAGAAGAGAAAATGATTGAAGAGGTGGGATCAATAGCAATGGCATTAAAAATGAAATTTGATGGTTATTTAGCATGGAACAAAGGATATTGGAAGGATCTTTAGATAGGAGTGATGCGGGTGTTAATTTTAAAGAGATTGATGATTTAAATAATTTCAGAACCTCAAGGGACTAAGTCGGCTCAATTTAGGGATGGATGGGCTCAGTCATAGATCACAGAAAGTGTATCAAAGAATCTGTAATGGAACCCCAGTTAGTCAACCCAATTTTGAACTGAGTCGACTAAGTTAAATTGGGTTGGCTCAATCTTAGGATGAGTCAGCTAACTGTGCGAAAAAGCTTGAGCAGTAGGGTTCTGCTGAATGACTAGACTTTGAGTTTTTAAAAGTATTTTCAAGGAGGTTACTCAGCAGTTGTTTTAACTTAATAAAGATTAGAAAACCAAAAAATGGGTGGCTAATTCATGGGATTGACACCTAGTAATCTAATTCTTTAAATATTTGTATTCAAGGATATTCACCTCCTTCCACCAGTATCCTTGTTGCTATTCTAATTTTCAGCAGAAACAGAGGAGATAAAGTGGGAGAGGGGTTGGAGAAGAGAGTGTTCCCAGTCAGAATTAAAAGAATTCAGTTGGAGAAAAAAAGAATAAAAGATGACTTCTTTTAAAGAGAAGGAAGAGGGCTGATGGTGAAAAGAAGGAGTTGGTTAATGGTAGCAAAGTTTTGAATCACTTGAGGTAAGAATTTCTATCTTTAAATTAGATTTAGATTGAACTTTGAGTAAGAGCAATCAGATTTGATGTTTGATGGGGTAAAGTATGGATTTAAACTTGAACTAAGAAGTAATTGCTGCTGTAATTTTCTAAAATCAAAAAACTAATTTAAAATAATTCAGCAAATAAGTTAAAATAGTGTTAGGTGAATTGGAAATGAATTATAGAAATGAAATACAGTTGATTTGCTAGAATTTTTGAGTTATGTTAAGGCTTAATTAATCCTAATCAGGGCAAAATAGAATTGAATAAAGAAAAAGATTAGAGAAAACTAAGAAATAAACTTATGTTTGTAAATCATGTTAATAAGGTATTAATTAGCATGTATCAATTCTATAGGAAAGAAAAGAGGATTCAAAGGGCACCTTAGATATGTTAAGCATCAAGGTGACCTAGCAGCCTTAAGAAGTGAGTAAATTCCTGCTAATAGTGGTGTTTCCTTGTATTTTGATATGAAAATGGATTACTATGAAAGGAGAATTAGTTTCTTATTATCCTACAGCATGTCTGGTTATATAAACAATTTTGAGAACAAAAAATGAATAATTTTGATATGATATTCAAAGTATACATACATATTGATGGGAACTTAGCTTTCTTGCATCAAAAACAGCACTATCATTAGCATGGCATCAACATGAGCTAGCATATTAAACAGCATATATGTAAAGCTGAACTAAATAGCAAAGTATTCATGATATGAAATTGTTAATACCAACATATTAGTTTTGAGATATTTTAACTTATTGTATTGTATTGTATTGTATGCAAGTATAAGTATGTTTTCAGCAGATCACCCATAGGAGTAGTCAAGCTATGGGGTGTACCATACTGTGCCATGGTGGTCTTAATGTAGTGAGTCTAATCAACTAGTCGATGGTAGAAATGTGTCTGTGGCTATGTCTGTAGCAACGTAATGATGCTTGTGGCTATGCCTGTGATGCGGTAAGGATATCCATGGCGAAGCTAGTATGCCTATGGCGAGTCTGTGGTGGAAATTGGTATGCCTGTGGCAAGATATTATGCCTATAGCAGAACTAGCATGCCTGTGGTGATAAATTATGATTGTGGTAAAATGATGTACCGAGTGGGGTTTACTAACATATAGCACGTTTGTGGTGAGAAAGTACTGCTAGTAGTGATAAGCCTGTGGTGAAAGAGTACTGCCTGTAGTGAGAGAAATGGTAAAGCAGGCTGCCCATAGGAATGCAATGGTCCGCCTATGGGATGCATTGCTGGTGAATAAAGTGTGCCATGGCATAGTTGTCAATAATAGTTGCTTGTAATGATGATTCTTTTTCATATCTTTTGATGTTCACTCTTGATGTATAATTGATTACATGGGTTATTCCAGCTAGTACATAAATGGTTGAAAGCTTATCAGCAGTTAGTAGTATTTATTGTTATTGGCATTACAGTTTGAAGTGCTAAGATTGTATATACTATTCCAGCGGTGCATGATACATGATATTATAAGTATATAAGATGTACTTTTCTATTTTTTCACTGTTATATGGATTCTCAGTCACTGGGATGAAAGTCTCATTATGTTGTTTATTCTCTTTTTTTGGACAGATTCTAGTGTTATAGCACAGCATAGAAGTTGGTTATATCAGCTAATGAAAGGGATACTCATTTTGGATTATGTTTTGGAATGTACTCTATGTTAGATATTGTTCAAATCAGAAAATGTTAGTGATGTATATCTTATAAACCTTGTAAAAGAATGATGAAGCGATAAATGAGAGTTTGGCATTATCCTTTATTTGTGTTAAGTTGATTTGAGAAATGATGAGTCAATGGAGTTATTTGTATTAGCAGCTTGAGATATTAATCGAATTAATTATGAGTAGATTTTCAGTTAAGTTTTTTTTTCCTTTGCCCTTATCTAAGGGTAGATTTACTCTTATTTAAGGGTGGGGTGTAGCACTTCCATCCAGTAATTAGAGATGGGATGTTATATAGGTGGTATCAGAGCAAGGTTTCATGATCATTTGGGATTATGTTAGAATAATTTGTCATTCATAGCAAAGATTAATAGATTGTATGGGCCCATAGAGCAAAGGTTTATGATCAATTGGAAGAAGCCAAGATTCACGATCATTTGAGATTATGATTTAAGTGGTATGAAACAATCGAATATCTTAGTATGTTGAAAAAGAATCAAGGTGCTAGTTATGTATTCAAAGGGTTGGTAATTAATTCAATATTGGAGTAGATCAGAGTAGCGTAGCAGAGGCATGGTGAAAATTATGAATCTCTGATTATATGCAAACCTTTGAGATAGATAAGATTGCAAGTTTCTCTATACGTTGAGGTATAATGATGTGAATTGTGGCAAGTTATGCTAGACGAATAGGGTTACTAGTAGCTTATGATCCGGAGCACAAGATGCTAGCGGAACTCTATTCGGCTGTCATACTCCTGCTCAGTTTAGGAGGAGAATATTTTGGCTAACGAGCATAAGTTGAGCAAATATCTCTAAATGCCTGATAGTTCTTGTGATAAGAGAGAATGAGTCTCATAAGTTGGAAGTTGATGGTAGCCAAGCTGAATAAAGCAATAGGGATTAGAGGAAATAAGAAAGCTATGATTTAGTGTTATTTAGAATGAGCTTAAGCATCTGAACTTATTCAAGTATTAGTCTATGTTGTAGAATTCAAAGTGGCATTCATGTGTTAAAGTGTTAGTATAATTATGTATGTCATTATAAAGGTTGGCATTTTGGTCAAATAGTAAGTTATACTTTTGTTGACTAGCATAAATGCAAGGAGTAAAGTAAGATGGCCCTTGAATATCAGCATGTTTAGCGCCAAAATCTTAAAAAAGTAGTGCATGGCATGAGCATAACCATAGCATAATTAGTTGCATGTAATGTTATCAGATAGCCAAAAGAAAGGAGAAGAAAAGAAAGAAAAAAATGGAGAAGAAAAGGGTGAAAGGAAAGTAAATATTTAGATCAGAGGGTTAACTAAATTTTGAGGATGAAATTCTTTAAAGAAGGAGAGAATTATAACATCCTGAACCAGAAATATATTGTACTTGAGAATTTGAATCTTAATTGATTAGTAATAGTGAAGCAAAACTCCAATTGTTAATTTAGAAGAGAAAAATGATTAAAGAGGTGGGATCAATAGCAATGGTATTAAAATAAAATTTTGATGGTTATTTAGTATGGAACAAAGGATATTGGAAGGATCCTTAGATAGAAGTGATGCGAGTGTTAATTTTGAAGTATAGGTTGATGATTTAAAATAATTTCAGAAACCTAGGGGACTGGGTCGACTCAATTTAAGGATGGGTCAGCTCCATCGCAAAGAACAGAAAGCGAATCAAAAGATCTATGGTGGAACCCCAGTTAGTCGATCCAATTTTGAACTGAGTCGAATAAGTTGAACTAGGTCGGTTTAATCTCAGGATGAGTCAGCTAACTGTGCAAGATGGCTTGAGCGGTGGAGATTCTGCTGAATGGTTGAACTTTGAGATTTTAAAAGTATTTTCAAGGAGGTTACTTAGCAGCTATTTTAACTTAATAAAAGGTTGGAAACCAAGTAAATGGGTGGCTAATTCATGGGATTGATACCTATCAATCTAATTCTTTAAATATTTATATTCAAAGATATTCACCTCCTTCCACCGGTTCCCTTGTTGCTATTCTGATTGTCAGTAGAAACAAAAGAGATAGAGTGGGGAGGGATTGGAGAAGAGAGTGTTCCCAATCAGAATTAAGAGGAAGTCAGCTAGAGAAAAAAAAATAAAGATGACTTCTTTAAAAGGAAGGAAAGAGGATTGATGGTGAAAAGAAGGGAGCTGGTTAATGGTAGCAAAGTTCTGAATCACTTGAGGTAAGAATTTCTATCTCTAAATTAGATTTAGATTGAACTTTGAGTAAGAGCAATCAGATTTGATGTTTGATGAGGTAAGTATGGATTTAAACTTGAACTAAGAAGTAATTGCTGCTGTAATTTCTAAAATCTGAAAACTAGTTAAAAATAATTCAATAAATAAGTTAAAATAGTGTTAGCTAAATTGGAAATGAATTATAGAAATGAAATACAGTTGATTTGCTGGAATTCCTGAGTTATGTTAAGGATTAATTAACCCTAATCAGGGCAAAATAGAATTGAATAATAAAGGATTAGAGAAAGCTAAGAAATAAGCTGAAGGAAGCAAAGTATATGTTCTCATGTTTGTGCATCATGTTAATAAGGTATTAATCAGCATGTATCAATTCTATAGGAAAAGAAAGAGGATTCAAAAGGGTGCCTTGGATATATTAAGCATCAAGGTGACCTAGCAACCTTAAGAGGTGAGTGAATTCCTGCTAATAGTGGTGTTTCCTTGTATTTTGATATGAAAATGAATTAATATGAAAGGAGAATTAGTTTCTTATTATCCTAGAGCATGTACAGTTATATAAACAGTTATGGGAACAGAAAATGAATAATTTTGATATGATATGCAAAGTATACATACATATTTATGAGAATTCTGTTTTCTTGCATCAAAAACAGCACTATCATTAGCATGGCATCAACATGAGCATATTAAACAGCCTATATATAAAGCTGGACTAAATAACAAAGTATTCATGGCATGAAATTGTTGGCATCAGAATATTAGTTTTTGAGATATTTTCAACTTATTGTATTATATTGTATGCAAGTATGACTATGTTTTCAGTAGATCACCCAAAGTAGTCAAGCTATGGGGTATGCCATACTGTGCCGTGGTTGTTTTAATGTAATGAGTCTAATCAACTAGTCGATGGTAGAAATGTGTCTGTGGCTATGCCTGTAGCAACATAATGATGCTTGTGGCTATGCCTGTGATGAGGTAAGGATACTCATGGCGAAGCTAGTATGTCTGTGGTGAGCCTGTAGCAGAAATTGGTATGCTTGTGGCAAGGTATTGTGCCTGTGGTGGAACTAGCATGCCTGTAGTGATAAATTATTATTGTCATAAAATGATGTATCCGATGGGGTTTATTAATATATAGCACACCTATAGTGAGAAAGTACTGCCTGTGATGATAAGCCTGCGGTGAAAGAGTACTGTCTATGGCGAGACAAATGGTAAAGCAAGCTGCCCATAGGAATGGAATGGTCCACCTATTGGATGTGTTGCTGGTGAAATAAAAGTGTGCCATGGCATAGTTGTCAATAACAGTTGCTTGTATTCTAAAGATGATCCTTTTCTTAACTTTTGATGTTCACTCTTGATGTATAATTAATTACATGGGTCATTCCAGCTAGTACATAAATGGTTGAAAGTTTATCAGCAATAAGTAGTGTTTATTGTTATTGGCATTACAGTTGGAAGTGCCGGGAGTGTATATACTACTCCAGCGGTGCATGATACATGATATTATAAGTATATAAGCTGTACTTTTCTATTTTCTCACTGTTATATGGATTCTCACTCATTGGAATGAAAGTCTCATTATGTTGTTTATTCTCTTTTTCTGGACAAATTCTAATGTTATAGCACAGCATAGAAGTCGGTTACATCAGCTAATGGAAGGGATACTCATTTTGGGTTATATTTTGGAATGTACTCTGTTGGATATTGTTCAAATCAAAAATGTTAGTAATGTGTATCTTATAAACCCTGTAAAAGAATGATGAAGCAATAAATGAGAGTTTGGCATTATCCTTTATTTGTGTTAAGTTGATTTGAGAAATGATGAGTTAACGGAGTTATTTGTATTAGTAGCTTAAGATATTAATTGAATTAATTATGAGCAGATTTTCAGTTAAGTTTTTTTCCCTTTGCCCTTATTTAAGGATAGATTTACTCTTATTTAAGGTGGGGTGTAGCACTTCCATCCGACAATCAGGGGTGGGGTGTTACATTGACGCACCGAGCTAGATTACTTGTATAACCATCTAAAATTAAAATTTTACACGATTCACATATATCCTTCAACTACTCTCTCGTTAAGGTGTAAGATGCTTTCGACTTCAAAAATTTTTTCAATGACACCTCAACTAGCTCTAATAAAGGATACTTGCATATATTCTTCATATCTGTTCAGACTTTGGGATTGTCCTTCATCTTACCCTTGACATCCATAACAATGTTAAAATATTATCAATTATATTCTTCTCAATATGCATGATATTAAGGTTATGACGAATCAAATTAGTGGATCAGTACAATAATTTTTAAAGATGCTGCACTTCACCTAGTTATGAGTTCTACTGAATCCTTGAGATTTATGCTTGTCAAATAGTATACCAAATTGGACTTCATCCAGTTGGAGAACCCTCTGAAATACTTTCATACCACTGAGTCACGAGGATGCACTATCCTTCTTGATCTTATTCCTCCTGAAACTATCCCGCTACTTTTGAAAAGGATGATACTCGAAAAGAAATTGATGATGACAATTGAACTAGCAGAGCTTACGACCATACTCAAATTAAA
The DNA here is from genome assembly GCA_000441515.1 of Elaeis oleifera. Lineage (NCBI taxonomy): Eukaryota > Viridiplantae > Streptophyta > Magnoliopsida > Arecales > Arecaceae > Elaeis > Elaeis oleifera. The sequence continues at coordinate 321,070 of KE504992.1, read as the reverse complement.
ATGCTTTTATATTCTCAATGCAATAGAGATATACTAGCTTCCTACAAGTGCTCCATCCTGACAGCATCCTATAAGTAGAAAAATCGTTAATGATCCACATCAATACAACCTTCATTATAAAATTTTACTTCTTCAATATATCAAACATACATACGCCATCGGACCATCAAAATTTTAGCTTACCAACAAGAGGCCTTAGATATACATCAATGCTTCTGCTAGGGTATCGTGGTGTAAAAATGACTAATATAAGAAAGATGTTATGTTCTTTTGTGCACATCCCAAATGATAGATTGTATGGAGTAATAAAGATTGATCAACATGAATAAGGAGCTATTGTATGACTGAACGATGTAAATCTATCGGTAGATAGATCCAATTAGACATTACGTGATTCCTAAACAATAAAGGATGGCAAGCATCAAATTTCATTCATGCCTCACTATTTGATGGATGACTAATCATATCGGAGTGCTTATAAATCTCTTCTTTATGCCATCTCATCTATCCAGCAGTACTCTTGAAAAGGTAGAGCTTATAAACCTAGGAGTGAGGAAAATGTATCGAAGAACCTTGTATGGTATATCCTTTTGATTTCTACCCTCTTGTCTTGACTTAAATCGGCATTCACCGTATACGTCACATAAGTTCTTCAGTTGATCCTCCTTATAGAAAAGCATGCAATCATTACGATATGTATCTATCTACTCGTATCTCATGTCTAACCCTTTTGCTATTTCTTTAAAGCATAGAAGCTCCTAACAAGCTTCTCATCCTTCGATAGTATTTTTTTATAATTACTGCCATCCTATTATAATAATTGACCATCATATTAAACTCGGCCTTCAAATTTAACAACTCTGACATAGCTGATAATATAATGTGTGTTTTACATCTTAATCATAGTGTTCATCAGCATCTCTCAGCATACAATAGAAATCACCGCTGCCAATTTCTGAATCGTCCTCCACATCTCAGTTAAATTCATGACCAGCTACATCCATAACCATATCTACCATTTTGTCTACATCCCCATCCTACTCACTTGTAATCCTTGCAATTGTCTTCCATGTCTCTCCATACAGATACCAATGCTTGTAATTGGACATAAATTACTTCTATATAAATGGACAGTCATTATATCCCCATCAAGAACTTCTCTATTGTCACATCTCTTACAAGGGCAACAAGCCATGTCTTTAATATAAGAGTACCGCATTCTCAAAAGCATAATCATAGAATTACTTTATACCCTCCCTATATTCAGTAGAAATCATCCCATTGACTACTCGATAGTCCAACCAACTATGGTCCATAGCACACTGCCTAAGGATTTTGCATATACAAATATAAGGCAATTGCTAAATGATTATTTTATTATTTTGAGTGGCTTATATAATAAATATATCCCACCATCAACTAATAGATATAGAAGGTCCTATCCCATTCAAAAATTGTATTAATTTATAGATCAATTATAGTAATCAAATGATATGCAATTGGGGCGAAAAAAATTTTGACTGTATTTCTCCTTAATTCTCCTCACACATCTTCCCACACAGCTTAAAATGTGTGAGGAGAACTAAAAAAATACTGTGTGTGAGGAGAACTAAAAAAATACTGTCTAAAATTTTTTCGAACTCTCAACATACCATTTGATTACTATAATGATCTTTAGAATTATTTATATTTTTCAAACTATCCATACTGGACAATCAATTGATCAATATATATAATTTTCTATCCATACAAAAATATATAAATATATGGATGTCATAGAATATGCACATTAATCAAAAGATGGATCTATAATTCTATGCAATACAATATTTTTAAAATTTTAATTAGAAGATTCCAAAGTATCCAGCAGCATTACAAATGGGGAGGGCCAGGATGTGCATCCCATGCATGCAGACTTAGGGTGCGCTAGACGACTAGGCCACATGCCCTACGCATCAAGGACTACCATTTAAGATGGTCGAGTCGTGAATCCCATGCCAATGGGCCAAGCTGGGGCAGCCATGGAGGTGGCCCCCCTAGCACCCCAACAGAGCATTCAGACAAATCCCACTACGGGGATTCTAAAGTATCGAGCAGCATTGTAAATAGGGAGGGCTAGGACGTGCATCCCGCACATGCAGGCTTCGACCGCAAGACAATCGGACCGTACAACCCATGCACCAGGGACTGTCGCCCAAGGCAATCGGGTCACGCATCCCATGTCGATAGGCTGAGCTAGAGCATCCATGGAGGTGGTACCCCTACCACCCCAGCAAAGCATCCAGGCAAATCCAATCCGGGGGGTTCCAAAATACTGAGCCGCATTGTAAATGGGAAGGACCAGGATACACGTCCCATGCATAAATTAAATTCAAACATCAATAATTTAAAAAAATATCAAAATTTAATTTAAATATGAAAATTTAGAAGAGGAGGGAGCAGTGTGTGGCGACAGCTCTATCACTGTCACCGCCACCATCGCTAATACTCACCAGAGGATGGAAAGAAGAGGAGGGAATGGTGAGGGCACGGGGATGATGGATCCAGCGTGGGGGACGGTGGATCCGATGCGGTGATGGAAGAGTGGGGACTGGGGCGTACGGATGGGGGCTCCAACAAGCTTTCGACTGTGCGGTGGGGAAGAACGAGGGAGGTGGGGAAGAAGGGGGAGGCAGGGGTGTAGGCACTACAAGAAATGCCATTTTTATGATAAATTTATTTATGACAGAAATATATTTCATTGCAAATAAGGATATTTACGATGAAAATAGAAATTCATCATTAATAATTACTTATTTACGATGAAAATTATTTTCATCACAAATAGATGCATATTTGCAATGAAAAAATTTTTTTATCATAATTATAAATTATTTACGATGAAATTAATCATCATAATAATAAATATTTATTTAATTTAAGTTTGTAAATATTAGCGATGAAAATAGTTTCATCGTAAATAATAGAAGTATTTACAATGAAAATTAAATTTTCATCATAAATATTAGTTATTTATGATAAAAAAATTTTATAACAAATATTTGAAAAAAAATAAAAATTTTAAAAATTTAACAATTAAAGATTACTTACGATGAAACATTTACGTCATAAATAATGAAGTATTAGCAATGAAAATTAATTTTCATGTAAATATCAATTATTTACAATGAAAATTTTTCATCTCTAATATGTGAAAAAATAAAAAATTTAAAATTAAAAATTATTTGCGATAAAAATTATGCATCGTAAATTATGAAGTATTGACGATAAAATTAATTATTTATGATGATAACTTTTCATCTCTAATATATGAGAAAAAATAAAAATTTAAAAATTTAAAATTATTGATTATTTATAATGAAAATATTACGTCATAAATAATGAGTACTTACGACGAAAAGTCATACTCCGTCGTAAACAATCAATTATTTATGATAAAAAATTTCATCGCTAACATTACAATAAATTAAAAATTCATATTTTTAGATATTTGCGATGTAAATTGGTGTCACAAATAATTCAACTATTTGCGATAAAATTTGATTTTATGTCACAAATAAAAGTTATTACTGATGAAAATTTCATCATTAATACATTAAAAAGTTAGATAAATTAAATTTTAAAACATAAAAATTATTTACGATAGAAAGATTAATGTCATAGATCATCAGAATATTTATGATGAAATAATAATTTTTTATCAAAAAATATTGAGAAATTATGATAAATTTTTACGTCGCTAATAATTGAGAAATTAAAAAAATATAAATTTTTAAAATTAGGTATTTATGACTTAGAACAAGTTTCGTCGCTAATAATCGACTTTTAACGATAAATTTTTTAGTCGTAAATAATTAAAAGATGAAAAACTAAAATAAATTATAAAATATTTACGATAAAATACTTCCATCGCTAATAGTTTCAGTATTAGCGATGCAAAACTATATTTCCATCGTCAATAGTTGATTTTTTAAAAATAAAAATAAAGATAATTTATGATGAAACTATTCATCATGAATAATAAATTATTTGCGATGATAAATCATAATATCATCGCAAATCATCGATTATTTACGACGAACATTTTTTGTCACCAATAGTTAAAAATATAAAATTTTAATTAAAAAAAACTAAGTATTAGCGATTTAGAAGGAGTTTCCGACGTTAGAAGTGGTTTTAGCGACGTAAAATTTTGTCGCTAATGTTTAAAAAATTTTCAAACCTTTATTAAGTTTTCATATTGAAGGATATATATTATAATAATTTTTTTATATTTATAAAAAATTATAAGATAATTTTAAAAAATAATATGTTCAAAATAAAGAAATCTTGGTGCAAATGGTGGGGCACATGAAAAGTCATATATAATGTAACTTCAATCGAGAAATATTCATGCATCTAGTTATGTAAATATCTTACCATTAGACTCTTGAAATTTATATAGAAATCTTTGCTTGATTTTCTTCATATAAGAGCTCGGCAAGCTGGGGAACGTAGTGCCCTAGTAAATTACATGATTTGATTTCGATGATAATCAATATTTACATGATTTGATTTTGATACCACATGACTGATCAAACAGGTAGGATTAATTTAGATTCCCAACTAAAAGAATAATCACAAAATCGGATCAAATTTAGAATAATGCCAAACCATAATAAGATTAAATTAGAAGTATTTTGGACTTCTGAGCAGATCTAAGACATATGCAATCAAAGAACAACTCACCGATCCCCACGCAATGCTCTCATCTGCAGATACTTATGGATTTTCGAAAGAAATAGAGAAAATGACCGCATCGCCGATGACAGTGGACTCGACGACCTAAGCTATCATGAAGCTCTGGTTTCCACTGACTCGACGGTCACCGATTCCATCTCCGCCAAACCCAGCAGCCGAAGCTTGGGGGAAGGGAGGCAGGGGCGATAGCGGCGGCGGAGTGGCAGATAAACCTCAGGGAGTGGACACGATTTGGTCTTGTTCTAGGAGTAGGCATTGAGTGTGAGATTGGGATTGTTGCTTCGTACCAAGAATGTATACACACATATACATACACACCCATATACATACATACATATCTATATCTATATCTATATCTATATATATATATACACACACACACACATATACATATTATTACTACATTATCCAAATTAAGAGATGAATGAAAAATGAATGGAAAAAAATAAAACGGGGAATAAGACATATTTTAAATTTCTCATTTAAAAAAATTCTTCTTTGAATGAGAAAATTTTTTGTTGATTATTAGCGATGAAAAATAATTTTCGTCCCTAATTATGTAATTCACGATGAAAAGATGTTTTTCATCATAAATAATAAATTCTCAAGGCGTTAATTTCTAGCGGGAATTTTTTTTATGGCGGGAACTATTAGCGATGGAAATCTTTTAATTTTGTTGCTAATAAGCTAAATAGCAACAAAATTTTATTTCATCGAAATAATAATTTTTAGGATGTGAATTTTATCAGCGGGAAGTTTTTTATGGCAGAAACTATTAGCGACAGAACTTAGTTTCATCGTAAATAATTATTCATTCAAATTATTGGCGATGAAAAGAATTATTAGCGATGAAATTTTCATCGCTAATACCCTGCATCCCATCAAGTCCCATCGAAATCTATTTTCTTCCTCTTCCCCCTCGGGCATTTTCTCCTCGCGTGCACGTCCCGAGCTCCTTCCCCTCTGGCATCCCGACCTCCTCCGCCGCCACCACCGGTAAGTCCCATTTTTTTGGGGGGGTGGTGTGCCGTGACCGGCGTGCCGCAGTCGGAGGTCGGCAGCAGCGTGGGACTTGCGGGCCACCACGTGCCACGACCGGCATGCCGGGATGGCTGCCTGGCCGGGACGGTGGCCCACGATCGCGTGGGGCCTGCGGTCCTGCAGGCCACCTGGGCCAGGATGGTGGCCGCGGCCGCGTGGGGCCTGCGGGCCACTGCGTGCCGACCATCTGCATGGGGCCTGCGGGCCGCTGCGTGCCGCAACCGACATGCCGGGAGGGCCATCGGGACAGTGGCCCGCGGCCGCATGGGGCCTACGGGCCGCTGCGTGCCGCGGACGGCGTGCTGGGACGGCCGCCTAGCCGAGACGGCAGCCCA
>KE504992.1:268271-284587 GCA_000441515.1 Elaeis oleifera | reverse complement strand
ATATATATATATATATATATATATATATATTATTGGAAGGACCGATCATTTATTAGAAAGGATGGAAGCATTACTTACGTGAAACATTTAAGAAGTGCCTTCGTTATTCCATGCCTTTTTGCGTTCTTGTAATAGCTTAAAAGAAGTAGTTCATTTCAATGCATCTGCTACTGAGTACCGACATTCTCCCTGATGCTGACCCAAAAATACCGTCCATAATGAAGATCTGGAGTCCACCTAATAGTATGCTTCCTCTTCGTAAAATAATGATGTAAAGTTTTTCTCGAGGACCGAGTTATGCCAACTATGATTAAAAAAATTATTGATTTGCATACTTCTTTCATATTTTTTTCCATATGTATAAGTTAATGAACGCTCAAAAGTCAAAACAATGTTGGTTTTAAAATTCATTTTGATCATATCTTCTCATTTTAATCGTGCTTTTTCTTTCTTGTGTTTCATCTGCTCCATTTTGAGTAATTTCTTTCTACGGATCAAATTTATAAACCATGATCCTCCTCCAAGAAAACATGTAAACTAACTCTTTTTTCAAAAAAAAAAAAAAATACGAAATCATGCAGACTATCCACTGCGAATCATCAAGCTCTGTGCTGTCATGGCCCTGCTCGTTATTAACTCCAGTATCCTATGATGTAACTTTTAAAAAACAAAACCAAAACAATAGCATCCTTTGTCGGAGTCATATCTACAGCGAGCACCTTATTTTTTTTTCCGGATGATAAGCGAGCACCCTTTGAAAAGCAAGCAACTGACAACGGTGTCTTTATGATGGCTCTAGATTTACATAATTAAACCCGTTCAAATGCGAAAATGGACATATTTTAATAGACAACAAACTTGCTCTAGTGACTCAAAAGATCACTTATCAAGTCACTCGGCTTGTGTAGTGTATTCTCATTGCTCTCGAATTGGTATCGTGAATTAAGCCATTTAATGGAGCAAAGTGATTGGCACTAGGCGTCCGAGTGATTTTCCTTTTGTTGAGAATAATAATTTGTATTGGGTAAGTTTTTTTGGTAAAAATTTTGTATTGGATAAGTTAAAACTCTTATGATGCTTATACTTTAGATCTATCCATCTAAATACCTAAATTTTTAGATAGAATTTTAACATGATAATGTCAAAACCAAGCAGTCCTTTTCTATTGTTCTTAATTAATTTGCATTTAACCTCATACCAATCACTTTGCTCCATTAAATAGCACAGTTATGATATAAATTCAAACGGGGCTATGAGAATACACCAGACTAACTTAGTCCAAGTTGATAGAACTAAAGAGAGAGAGAAGTGAAAGAGATGGGAACGAGGAAGACGCTACACCACCCAGATCCCATCCCCCCAAACACCCGCCCAACAATTTTATTTGTTATCTTCTTCCTTTTCATGCACATTTGTCGTTCAACATATCGTGTGCCCCTAGGTAGAACACAAACATTGCAGAACCTTGGTTATATTACAAAGCAAAGAAGCAAAAAGAAAATCAAAAAAAGAACAAAAAAAACAAAAAGAAAACATGACTATTTGGGAACTCATCTACTCATATTTATTAAGTATAAGCAAGCCAACATGTGTCGTACAAATGGAATAGCAACTAGGTGAACCTCACCAACCAATTATTAAATAACACCAATATCTGTTTCTGGGATTACAAACATTTTTGCCAGGTAGAACAAATCATAGTATATCCTTATACATGCAGTATCCTAAAAACCGTCATTCATGATCTCCATTGCACAACATCCCCTGCTGTTAGTCAATCTTCATTGACAACAGCTTCGATGGTTGTTAACACTCAACAGTTGTTATTCTGAATTCAGACATAACACCTTCACCTTCAATAGCAGACCTGATCTCCATTAGTTTACCATGTTTAATTCCAATAGCACATATCTCTCATGAATTTCTTCTTAATCATTCGCCTCATCTTTGACAAAAGAATTTAATATGCCTTTGGAAATGAATATAGAACAATGTTATTGTTGTATAGAACAGACGATCAATCCTTAGGGCTGCAAATCAGAGCAGGGTTTGCTGATTTTTTTCAATCTTTGAAACAATCTCAGTAATCGGCAGGATTGTTGTACTATCAACTTGTATGTGGATGGATTCTCCCATGCTATCAGTGAGAATTCATCACGATAATTTTGCATTCCTTCAACCATCAACTGCCAAATTAGAGCTCCAGCACCAGCTTGGCCCTTCTTCGCGGACTCATATACTTTGTCATAAACCACATTCAGTAAACATTTTTTTCATATGTGCCATTTTTCTTGGCACGCAACTTGGATCCAAATTCTAAAAGAGTACTGGTTTTTTCAGTACATTCTGACTGTCATTCACGTGAGAATCCACCCAACTAGAAAGATACTTGACTTTCTCTTCCAGGCTCGCCCTTGGGATCCTAAACATAAAACAGAGCGTCATCCTCTTTGTTGTGAAAATATTTGAAAAAGAAGGGAAATAAAGGTGGTTCTAAGTGGAAACTAACAAGCACTACATGAACAAATCGGTTAGAATGGCCACCAACCAGCTATCAGGATATGCATGCACTGAAGCAAAATCTATATGCTCATCTGCTGAATTTTGTAGAAAATCAGAGCCAAATGTAGCTGCCCATTCCCCTGGATTCACCCTCAATCTTTCAGTTCTTCCAGGCCCATAAAATCCTTCAAGTCCAATTGTGACAAGGTGTTTCTTGTCTAAACTCTTAATATGAGAAGACATATCAATAATCCAATCCTGGCCCAAAAAAAAAATGCACAACTAAGGGTTACGCTTCTTGGCATTTGAGGACATCAAAATAAGCACTTGTTGATCTTTTCAAGATTCCATCTTTGTAACAATTGGTTGTTCTATCCAATATTTTAAAGAAATCAAGGCAAAAGTAACATGAGCAAACCAAGTTACAGATTAGCTTTGTTACCTGAAGAATAGGAGCAGATGATTTAGACACACATCGTGGCTCATTCATGAGCTCCCAAGCAAATATAGCAGGTTCTTCATAATATCTAACTCCACTATATGAGTTCCTTCTTGTCACAATTGCCTGCAATGTTTATTTTCAGAATTTAGATATAACAAGCATTAATTGTGATGCTTGCAACTTTCAATAGGCATAAAAGCATACAATCCAAGTGCCTCCTTTATCAAGGTCTGCAGAAGATAAATGATGCCCAGTAGTTAAAATTTTAGAGTAGGCATTATTCATTAAAAATAGAAGTAAGAACATTGTACACCACACCACAATAATAAAGATATAGCTTTGATCTAATCCATGAACAATGTCAGTGGATTATACTAAAAGCTACAGCCTGTAACCAAAGACGAAAATCTTGTTGAGTGATAAACGGCTTCCTAGCCTTAACCCCACGTGTGAAGAGGCTGTTTCCATTGTTCAAACCTGTGACATGTAGGTCACAACAGAGAAACTTACTAGTGTCAATTTTATGAAGTTCATTATGTTCCACACACCTAACTACACATGCTGGCTTTAATATTTTCTAATCATGTATTAAACAACTAAACTCTCCTATCCTCGAAGGCTTTCATCTGGAGACCACTGGATGACAAGTAACAACTTCCAAAAATATGAGGCATTTGATATTTTCTTCTTTTTGGAATTTATAATATTGCTAATGGTCTAGACCTTCTTTATGATGGGCCACCATATAACAACATTGATAGCAGCCTGTTGATGCTTTGACAAAAGTTAAGTCATGCCCACACTACATACATGCCCACAAACACAGGCACTCAAAGTAGGTATTAAAGAATACTTCTTTGTTTCTTAGAAGAATTATAATTTTCTTATAAAAATTGTATTCTGACTGGTGTTTCTTGGAATAACCACATCTCTCCAGAACAAAAAATAAAAAGAAAATACAATGTCTTGAAAATGTGAAGAATGAAGATAGGGAAGTCAAAAAATTGCTAAATATATCAATATGGCAGAAACAGAAGAAACAATCAAAAGAAAAGTAAATTTCTTCTCATGATAACTAAAAGTTTATTTTTTCTTATAGGTATGATCAACAAATTTTATTGATAAAACATGAAATGCTTCAATTTTATTTTTCTCTTGCTCATTCAAACACACTCTGTCAAAAATTGACACAAACCATGGGAGATTCAAGAGTTAATGGACCAAGATTATATATGACATGTAACTTTAGATTGCTCAACATAATTTAACCACACTTAGATTGGAGGATCCACTGATCTGTTGATAAGAGTCTATCCTGAACGTTTCACCAAAAGGTACACTTGTCAAACGAAGCATGGCAGCTTGACAACCACAAGTTCAATCTAAAGTTAAAACAGAAAAAAATACAAACTTCTAGAAAAATGAGCACTACCAACTAATAAATTGAATCAGATAAGCTTAGAAGGTACCTTTATGTAATCCTTGAAGTAGCCCCTGATGACATCAAATGAGAAAAATGCATCTGATGATGTTGTCACATTAAAACCAGCTTCTTGTGCCCATCTAACATATTGATCTTTACCGCCAAATGCATTGAGATTATTTAGAAGACAAAGAATTAACCTTACGTTACTCCTCCTTGCTTCATATATCACATAATCCAAAGCCTAAAACCAAATGTACTTGGTCATAAAATCAGCTAAACATTGAAAAGGACATGCATAATGCAAAGCCAATCTAATAAATTAAATGTAGCTGTTCACAGAACCGACAAAAAAAGGTCTGAGTGCGGGAAGTATAATTAAGCATGACTAATTTAAGAGCAACATGATATATCAACAAAAGAGTTAGGCGAACAAAAGCATTAAACAAGACCATTGATAGGGTAGGCATATCTTGACTCCACCAATCCCGTGGTCCAAGTAGCCTAAAGCAGCATGCCATTTGGACATCTTATAAGCAGATAAAATCATTAAGGCCACACTATATTCCTTTACACCCACCAAGGCAAATCCAGCAGAAGCATGTTTTCAGTAAAAGTGCCTGTATTCCTCAGACCCTTCTCACTTTAAGCTAACTAATCCACTTTTTAAGGCAACACAAGCTGTGTAACAGCTCAACTGCCCAAGTTTTCAGAGAGGAGCTAAGCAACAGAGATTTGATATTTCATTCTGAAGAAACATTCATCTATAAGTGAGCTCTAATATTTCAACACGCATTCCTTTTTCTGTTTCAACTCAGCCTCTTCAAATTATCAATCCAACTAAAAGAAGCATGAAACATACAGAACAGCAACAGCAACAGCAACAACAATAATTTACTAGTAGTTGTAATCGTTGTCATCGTTATTGAAATTCCAACTGCTAATTGAGCAAAAGATCAGCGAAATCCCTCGTAAAATTACTCAAATTTTGTACCAGGAGCCAGTCCAAAGGCCATCCATCATTAATCATTCAAAAATTAAAAAGAATCCTATAATTATTTTTAAAAACAGAAAATCAAGGACTTTTTTCCCACCCAAATAACTTATTCCACTCATAGGATCAAACTTATTTTTAAAAATAAATAATTCTGGGCCAGAAAAAAGCACTTTAGAATTCTAGATTTAGGGAGGAAGGGAAAAAGAGTGAGTGAGATCAATTAAGACCTGGAACATTTGCTCGTCGTAGTGGCCGGGGAAGAGCTGAAGAGCCTTGGGGCCGCCGTCGCTGAATGCCCAGGTCCGGCAGACGGTGAGCCCCATCTCCCGCCCCCGCCGGAGCATCTCCGACACCCACGTCCGCTTCTCCGACGACATTAGCCAGTAGGAGTTCCAGCCGTTGATGTACACCGGCAAGCCGTTCTCCAGGTCCACGAACTGCGTCCCATTCCGCCCGATGAACCCCATCCGCGGCTGCAGCCACGGGATCGGGATCCGGAACCCCCCGCCGCCACCGCCGCCTCCCCATGAGTTCCAATTCATGTATCCCACGGCGATCAGCAAAAGACCGCCCAAGAGCGCGTACACCCATCGCTCCGGCTTCTGCATCTCTCCCCTTCTCCTCTCTCTCCTCTTTCTTTCAATCTTTAACAATTATTTTAGCTTGGAAACAAGAAAATAATAATAATGGAGATCAACTCTTGGAACAGTAACTCTTTGGGTTTGGTTCCAAACTTCCAACCTTCTCGCACTTTATTTCAATTTTTTTATTCTAACCATTTTACTTTTAGTCCCTATATTATTATAATCACATAGAAAAACACCACCGACCATGTGTCGTGAATAAAAAGTTAATTAGAAGACCCATTTGGTTGAAATATATTAATTATCAGATAATTAATAATTTTTAAAATTATTATTAAAAAATAATTATTAAAAATAATTTTATTATATTTTATTGATGAAAAATTATTTAAAAATAATATTATAAAAAAATTATGATATTTGTTTGAAGATAAATTTATATAAGAATATGATCAATTTTATAAATATATCTTTCAACATAAAATATTTTTTGAATATTAAAATAATATTATTATTTTAATTAATTTTATATAATAATTATAATCACATGATCCTTACATAATATCATCCAATCTTAATTTTTTATAAAATTTTTTATTGAACGAATTTAGAAAGATATCAAATAATTTAATGATTATATATGCAGTTTTATTTAAGATATTATTGTCAAGTATAGATTATCATTATTTAGGAATTTATCAAATACTAACTCTCTATGATATTTGTTCTATCTTTTTTCTTAATAAATAAATATAGAATCCATCAATTTTTTTACCATCTCCCTCTTTCATTTTTCATACCTAACATAAAAATCTGATATGGGATGCATTTTTTCATGCCAGATTACTTCCATCCAAATTGACCCAAAGTTCTTGTATTCCACCTTCCTCTTGGCTGATAATCCGGTTTCAACCATCTTTCATGAAGGGGCATGCTTTCTCGTGGAATTAGCCTGGGATAGCTTAGATTAAACGTTAAAAAACAAAAGGTCTAAGCCACATGTAACATATGGGTTGAGTTCTGTGTAGGTCTCTAAGGCGTGTGCCCTATTTGTCGGTGGAACAGGAGCCCTCAAGCCTATACTATGAAATTTAGTAAAAAAGCTTATAACAATGATCTCAGAACTTGTTTACCTGTTAAGATTTGATCATGTAGTTTAGGAATCTGAAGCTGAACGTGAAATCTACTAAGATCGGAAAGTGTAGCGCTGAAAGGAAATATTATGTGCTGTAACGATTATAGTGTTCATATATACTTACCAAGCTAAATTTCATGCTACGGTATTTTTTGCATAGTGGGCAAGAATGGCACCTGTTGATCCCTATAAAAGTTTCCTCCACCATCCACCTCCCTATCTGGCTGCAGAATTAGTTAATGGAGTGAAAGAATTCCTATCCCTACTTCAATTCAAACGAGATGGGAACGGACCGAGAAGAACTATAGGGGCTGTTTCGCAGTTGGTCGGTCCATCTCGGTTTTTATGGGGTGTCGGCTGGAGAGCTCGACACGTGCGAGGAAGATGTGAATGATATAACAAATGAAGTATTGGATTATCTGAAGAGAGAATGATCAGCTTTTACCGTTGAAAGGAAGCAGTGGAATTCCGCAATACGTGCACAAAAAAATCAAAGAAAAGGGGATAAGAAAGAGGAGGATCAGAAGAAGATGGTGGATTTGTCTGTCACTTTGTGAGAAGCAGTGTATAACACAAGATCAGATTCTTTTGTTGCACATGGCAAGGGCGCATGTCTGCATGCTGGAAAGAGTGACAGGTGTTGTTAGCAATGCCGTCCAAGTCCAATTAGTGCTGTGGCGTTTTGCACGAGTGTTGTCCTGCCTAACAATTTGGTTTTTAGCACAGTTGGTCTTTAATTTTAACGTGTTCAGACATAGCAAACATGGACGATTTTAAGACGATTATTTGTTGCGACGTCACCGATCACATTAGCCTAGAGTGCTTTCATTTTTAAAAATATGGATCAGGGCCTACTCACAACTCTTCTGAAAGCTCAAGCGCAGCAACTGAATTCATTAGGTTAATGCTGGTCAGTTGATCGTGATAGCTGGGGAAAACTAGGTCTCCTGCAAAACATCTCCTATGCCTTCTAGGGTGATAAATTTCACTTGGAAGCCTTAACCTTTTGGCTTCTTACGATCAATCTTAACAATGGTATTCTGGATGCCAACATGAGGGGTGGAGCTGGCTTGTGAGTCGTTGTTGGAGTTCTGCTTCGCAGTGAGAGACGTTTCCTTCTCCGCCGCCCCCCCCCACCCCCCGCCCCCTCCTTTTTTTTTGAGTGGTTATGTTACATGCATGATTTTGCCAATCTTCTTGACATAATCAAAACTTCTTTTCAGGTGCAGTCCTTCCTCTGTAGCAGACACCAGTTTCTTCGCTTCAAATTCCTTCAGCTGAACCATAGCGTGCTCATCAATTGCATCAACCATGAAAAGGACCTCTTAGCCTCTCCAGGAGTGGGAAGTTCTCCACCTTCTTTTAGCTCTCACCAGTGATGTAGTAAATTTAGTGCTCACCCTTTTCATTCTTGCAACAGTCCTTCTCATCACCACTATTGGTCGAGTACTGGTACCTCAGCAGCTCTGCTACCTTTGCTTTGTTCTGAGAGTCCTCATGGACGCCGAGCTTCGAGTTCTTCGAGAAAAGCCTTAAGTAGTAGTTTGTCCTTGGTTTCAGCAAACTTGAACAACTACTGCACTTATCGATCAAGTTCTTGCAAATGACCTTAAGGATTAGGAATCAGTAACCCGGTCCAAAAGAAGAATTTGAACTGAAGTTGGCCCTGCAGGTGTTTCAGAGCAAGATGTTCCTCCCGACACCTGCTGGGCTCTTGAAGAAAAGGGCAGCATACTCTTTGGTGATCTCCTCAGACTTCCTCAACCAGATTGGCTTCTGCCTGTCGACCCAAGACCACTCGTGTGACGCCATTGGGTGCCTTTGGTTAGCCTCTAAAAAAGCCTTTTTTATTTTTAAAACAAAATCAAAAAATAATGTTCGGTATCACCATAAAAAGCAAAAATAAAAATAAAAATAAAAAATAAAAATAATTACTTCATGTGGAAATAAATTCTTTTGCTTTTTAAAATTACTTTTACTTCTTCCCATCGTACCTGACTCGCCCCGACGCTTGCCCACTCCCCGTCCCCCAATCCCGATCCCCGCTCCCTCCTTTCCAATCCCTCCGACGCCTCCCACGTCCTCGACTTCAGGACCTCCAGCAGCCTCCCGTAGAACACGTCGGGTCGTTCTTCCCCTTCATTACAATCGTGACCATTTCCGACCGCATTCCCTTCTCCCTACCCTTCCACGCTGATGGATCCGGATCCCATGGCTGGCGAACATGCTCCACAGCCACTTCTTAGGGGGAAGACGTGGACCATGGTGGTGAGGAGAATGGCACGGCTAGAGGTGGAGGATTCGTCGATCCACAGGATCTGGTGGGAGGCGAGGACGAGAAGGCCCGATCGGAGGGTGGGAAGGGCAGAGTTCTCCTCGGCATCAAGGTCGACGGCAGATAGGAGGCAGTGCTCGACCTCATGGAGAAAGACGGGTCGGTCGGAGGCGATGAAGAGGACCAGCCAGTTCGTAGCCATCATCTAGGGGAGGAGATTTGTCGGAGGCCAGTGAGAGAAAGATTTGGATTCGTCGAGAGAAAAAAAGAAGCGGCGGCAAAAAGAAAAGAAAAGAGGCGCCTTTGCGGTCCCGGCAATGCTTGTAACCCGTTTTAACTTGATCAGCTTGGATCGACTGCTTCATGGAATAGTAAAGTATATTTTATCCAACATATTTTTTTATTTATTTTTATTCTGTAATAAAATTAAAAAAATAAAAATATTTTTTAGAAATAAAATTAAAAATGTAACCAAACGCACCCATTATTTTTTTATGGTGTCATGTGACGCCTTCTTGATCTTCCTTTATTCTTCTCGATATTTTCTTCTCTTCATCAATATTTTCCACCCGGCCTTCCTAAGAGTCTTTCTTGTCCCCCTCATCCTCATCATCAGAAATTCCCTCTTGGGAAAACGCTTTGGCCAAATGCTTGGTCTTAACATGCATCCTTCCATAATTTGGCATCATGTAATGAATCATCCTCCACTCAGAGTGCACACGGCAAAATACATGGTCATATTTTTCTCAAAGAGTACATGATGGCAAATGGTGTACATTTGGTAAAGCACACAAGGCACATCTATACTGGAAGCACTACTCCATCCTCATAATCTGAGTCAATAGAATTTCCAATATCAACTCCTTCAATTCCATCCCTTGCCTGTACTCCTATCCCAAACTCTTCCTTGATCTTGATGTAACCATTAATATTGCTAAAGAGTGCAAGTCATAATTTCATCCCACAAACATCCGGTGACTTGAACAGACTGCAATAGTCTTCCTTCTCACCCTCGTAGGTTGATAGAACATCCTTAAACAGTGCTCAACCGCAGGCCACATCAAACGCCACCCGTACTGCACAAGCCTTTGATATCATGGTCCGTGCCACAATTAACAATTTAGATTGTGGTAATATATCCAAAGAAACCTTGCCTGCTTAATCCTACTTTGATCTACTCTGGGACAAGAGAGTAGAGAAATGCTCAACACGGAAAAGGCTAAACAGGATTTCTGTCGACCGTCTCCAAATCAGATATGCGAATACGTACATGAGCATTTGGAACAGAAAGTAGAATAGAATAAGCTGCAATACTAATGGCTTTCACACACCGTGAAACAATGTTTATCTGATCACAAGTGTACCTTTCATTTCAAGTTATATTCCTGACCATGGGGAGCTTCCAAGGCCTTGGGCCTGATTCCCACCAATTCACTCCAGGAGCACTCCACTAACTAAATCTAGCCGCACCAATCTTTTAAGTCTTATTCTGCTCTTCTGAATGAACTTTCCATCATGTGATACAGTTCTACAAAATTACAGCTGCGGCTGTCATCAAGGATATATCCAAGTCATTTGGTATGCAAAAATTATCAGTGCTCTATCCTATGCTATTTAAGTCAACAATGCAAGCTTCTTTTCAAGATGTTTGGCCAAGCGGAGAGCTTCCAAAGCCTCTGCTTGCTTACCAGCCCGTTTCAAGTTGAATGCTCGATGCTTCTCGGCTTTGATATGTTTATCCAGATAAGCTCTCTCTTCTTGAGGGTTTCCATCCTTCTCAACCTTTGGCTTATACTCCGATTTCTCCGAAGGTTGGATTCCAATTCAGATAGCTCTTTCTGAATTGCTAGCTTACTTTTGGTGGTGATTTAACATATGACTTGTTCGTTCTTGTAACGCTTCCCTCAGCAGTTGTCCCTGACATAGATAGATCTTCAGAAAGTTGAGTGGTTGAAATCTTCTGGTTCAGCCCTGGTGTAATTCCACCATCAGACCGTATACTTTCCAGGTCTCTTTCAAGTAGTTTAGCTCTCTTAAGCAGTTCCATTGCCTCAGCACTCTTATCTGCTCACTTTTGGCTGAGGGCTTCTCTTCGTTGGGCAAGCACTTGGCTCTGCAATGCTTCCCCATCCAAAGCAACAAAGTTCATAACATGATTAGTTGCCTGATCACCCTCTTCACTCCAGCCAAATGATTTTAAGGTAGCTGCTAGCTCTGGATCATTCATATCATCATCTGTCACTTCAAAATTCCCATCAATAGCAAGATCCTCTGTGACACCCGGAAAGTGGTTAAAATTTATATCAGGGTCAGATGCATGGTCCAATAATATATCATCTCCGGAAAGTGGTTAAAATTTATATCAGGGTCAGATGCATGGTCCAATAACATATCATCTTGTTTGTCATCATCCATAATGCGGATTAAACCAGACAGCTCATCATCAGAATCTCCATCGTCACCCAAGAGCTCCCTTCTCGCTTAAGCAAAAGAGCTTTTTTCTTGTGAGCAGTGATCTGGGACTCATCGATGCCACCTTTTTCCTACCTTGAGGGATTTTTGAGTGATTTCTCCAAGAAGACTTGACAGTTCATCATCTAAACTCAACTTTGCAGACTTTTTAGCTGCACCATGAAGATCAACATCAGACCATCCCGATTCTCTGAGTTCAGCTGCAAGGTCATCCTTTTCCTCTTTACTCTCCTGTGATGGTAACTTTCTTTACCGCCTAGTCCTTCACTTTCATCTATCTTCTGCGTGCCAGCCATGTTGCTCAAATTTGAAGCTTTTGAAGCCATTCTACGGCTCTTTCTTATTGCAATTTCTAAAGTCCCAGCGTGCCTCTCAAGTTCTTTACCACGTTTGAAGGCTTGAAGTGCATCCTCAGATTTTCCTTCTGCTTTTAGGATCTTGTATTTTTTTTCTCATCAACAGCTTGCTGATGCAATTTTTCTGGGCTAATGATCCAAAATCAGTGAGGACAATATTGTGCATTTAATAGACGGTCTCCTAGTGGTACTTCCTCTAACTGGAGTGGCAGATTCTTCATTCAAATTCAAACAGGAAGAACTATTCCCCAACTTTTGACTATCAGAAATCGCATCAGCATGTCATTCTTGTCCAGACGACAAGTGCTGCTTCCCAGCTGTTTCAAGAATCTGACCTAAAATTTCTTCCTCATGCTTTAAGGACAGTTTTAGATTACCTGTACAAAAAGTATATGTAGGTAAGTAATAAATTTAGCCTATAGCTTTCAGCAAGCTTGGTATATATCTAACAAATAATCAAGTAAACCTCTTCAAGTCAGTAGCTCCGGGGCCAGTAATTTTCGACACGATCCATTGATATGGATATAACATGACACATATTTAAATGGATTCAGATTTGAGATAAATAGATTCGGATCGTAAACGGATTGATCTATTTATGACACGATAAATTCGTATCTCAAACACCCACGTAATCCATTTTGACCTGTTCAAGTAAATGGGTTAAAATATGTTAACGGATTACACGACATATTTAAATATATTTAATATATTTATTTGAAGATTATTTAAGGATAAATGAAAAAAATCAAAAAATTATAATCGTAACCTAAAATAGACAATGATAAAATTCAGAGTTGTAAATTAGCATAGTAGATAACTAAATTATTTTATATTATTCTAATTTTTTGATTAAATTTTATTATTTTAATTAAATTTGTAAATAAGTGAAATAGTTAAATGGGTCATTAGATGGATCGTATATTTATTTGACTCACCAATACGATTATTAATCATATCAGACGAATCATATCATATCAATACATATATATTCGTGTCGTATTCGTATTCCATAGATCGATCCATTTAATTAACGGATCCATTTAATTAAATGGATATTTTTTTCCAATTAAGCTCAATCCTTCTAATATTAGATTACCTGTACAAAAGTATACGTAGGTAAGTAATAAATTTAGCCTATAGCTTTCAGCAAGCTTGGTATATATCTAACAAATAATCAAGTAAACCTCTTCAAGTCAGCAGCTACAGGGCTAGTAAATTTCGACACGATCCATTGATACGGATATGACATGACACATATTTAGACGAATTCGAATTTAAAATAAATGGATTCGGATCATAAATGGATTGATCCGTTTATGACACGATAAATTCGTATCTCAAGCATTTGACCCACGTAATCCATTTTGACCAGTTTAAATAAATAGGTAAAAATATGTTAATGGATTACACGACATATTTAAATATATTTAATATATTTATTTGAAATTATTTAAAGATAAATGAGAAAAATCAAAAAATTATAATCCTAACCTAAAATAGACAACGATAGAATTCAGAGTTGTTAATTAGCATAGCAGATAACTAAATTATTTTTATATTATTCTAATTTTTTGACTAATTTTATTATTTTAGTTAAATTTTATAAATAAGTGAAATAGTTAAACGGATCATTAGATGGGTCGTGTACTTATTTGACTCGCCAATACGATTATTAATCATATCAGACGAATCATATCATATCAATCCATATATATTCGTATCGCATTCGTATTCTACAGATCGATCCGTTTAATTAAATGGATCGTATTCGGATTGAGCTAACATATGTTATACCTATAAATCAACACGACCTATTTATAATCCGTGAACATGAATTGCCAATCCTAAGTAGCTATGCTACAACATTTATTGTCTCTATCCCAAACAGGAATCCTTTATACTTTGTGCATGCTTGAAGGCAGATTCTACTATCAAAATTCTAAAGTGAGAAAATCAACTCCTGAACATATAATGGGAGCACTGCATGAAAATGCTCGATACTCTATCAGAAGCAGTCATATACATGAAAAAATTAAATGTCTATCTATTATGCTTTTGAACTAAAGCAATTTCCTAGAAAGAAGTTTCATGCCCTTTCACTTTACCTGTTTGATTGACAAATTCTTCGTGACTTCTCGTAAGCAGAACAAACTTTTGAAAATGTTGGTATATACCGACTTAACCATGATACCGACTGATCATAATGCCGACTCACCAACGGATCCCGACACCGACTCACCAATGCCGGCTCTCCGACACCGACCGGCGCCAACTCCTCTGTAGACCCTGGCGCCGACCCATTCTCGAGATGGGCCGACTCCGCCGACTGATAACGGGCGACGCTGATAGCGACTGCCGATAATGACCGGCCTGGGTGTGTCGGCCCGACTGACCGACACCGACCGACCGCCCGAAAGCCGACTCCATATCGGGTGGGATAACGCCGACCCCCGTCGGGCGAGCGACCAACACCCGACCTCTACGGACCCTCCGGACACCGGCCACGCTCTGAAGTCACCACCCGACAGCCAAGTCCCGACACTTAGTCGGCCAGTCCGTTCACGACCGCCGGACGACCGGCATGGGCTGCAGTCCAATCGAGGACATGCTGTACGACTGCCAGAGGCCTTGTCCTGTCAGGGACCTGGGGAATTGTCCCACCAAGGACGCCAATTAATTCCTAGGACCTGTCAACCCGTTGACAGCATGGCAACCCCCGGCGATGTGACGGCTCAGGGCGATTTGACGGCTCTACAGTTGTCAACATCACGGACGGCGGGACCATACCGCCTCCCACTATAAAAGGGGGTAAGGCAACAGCTCAATCAGACCTGATCGGAGGTAACCCATTCAAACCTCTCCTCCCGTTCCATCGCTGAGCTCTCCTGGTTTTTCCTCTTTACTGTTGCCTAGTCTCCTCTCTGACTTGACCGTCGGAGGGTCCCCGTCGGAGGTCCCCTCCGGTCTGAGTGGACTTTCCTTGCAGGCGTTCGTTTTCGGCGATGAGGAGATTGGCCGCAACAGGAAGTTATTAGTAGGAATGCTAATAGTATACTGTATACGAATGATAAATATGACAATGGTAGACTAATGCCTTCTTATCCTTCTCATAATCAAGATTGAATCATACAAACAGGCAGGACCAACCCTGCTGTCTGAGAAAATTTATGTTTCACAATGTCTAATGGCAAAGTGAAATCAGCTATCTAAAGTGGGAGAAAAAGGAAGTACTGACCTTTTACAGGTCAACTTTTGTGACAATATCTCAACTCAAAGCATGCTGCTTCCTCTATTTTTTGCAAGGATCACATAATCGAACTGGTGAGTCACCTTGTCCACGTAAAACCGTTCTCTGCTGAGTGCAACTATTGCATAACAAGCCTCCATATCTGCAACAATGATGTTATAATAAGAAAGTGACAGAGAGTCCTCTATTAAAAATCTCTAATGATCGAATTTTCTTATAGATCCCAAGAACACCAAATCATTCTCAAATCACCGCGGACTTACCAAGCTCCTTCTCGGACCACACTGACCAAGCTACTCCTACTCAACTCAGAGCCTTGTTGCAATAGTTGGATTAATGTACAGCAAGCCAGTGTTACGTCTAGTCCAATAACACTACAAGAAAATAGTGATTTTGCGACCGAATTTTTTGGTTGAAATTTGCGACCGATTTTACGATCAAATTTTTTACGACTGCTTATTAAAAAAATAATATAGCAACCGAAAATATTGGTTGCAAAATTAAATTTATGATTGATAATAAAAAATAATATAGCAACTGAAAAAATTGGTTGCAAAATTAAAATTTTACAATTGATTTACGATCAAAAATTGAATATAAAATAATTATAAATATTAATTTTTATAAATTTGCAACCTAAATTCAGTTAAATAATTTTCAATTATTAATTTAATTTTAATAATTTAGTGATTGATTTTTTGGTTGCAAAATGGATTTATTATTCTGCAACCAAAAATTGATTGCAAGCTTTTCATTTTTTATTTATTAAAATTTATGATCAAAAATTGATCGCAAAATTCTTGACGTGTTTTTAATCTATAGATAAGTTTGCGACCGATTTTTTGATCGTAAATTTTTTAATAATTACAATCAAAAATCG
>KE504992.1:239186-256108 GCA_000441515.1 Elaeis oleifera | reverse complement strand
AGAAATGGGTTACCCACGGGTATCTCCGAACCCGTTGGGTATGGGGATGGGTATCTCTTTTCTTATCCGATTGGGTATCGGGTAGGGTTTGGGTATAGGGTATTAAGTTCGGGTTTGGGGATGGGTAGTACACTACCCGACCCAAACCCTACCCATTGCCATCCCTACTTCAGAAGGAGGTTTCCCGACTAACTGATGACTTGGCATCCTCGAAGGTCGACCTTAAGTCGGCTCACGGGGCTATTTCGGCTCTTGAGTCACAGGTCAAGAGCAAGAAGCATTCTATCCACCGGCTTCGACGAGAGCGAGATGGTTGCATCGAAGAACTGGAAGCCGAATGTGGACGTCGGGCCAGCCTAAAAAGGTTGGCACTGATTGAAGAAGAACTATCCTCTACTCGAGCCGATGCTGATTTGGCAAAGGTGGAAGTGGAGTCGGCAAAAGAAGCATTGGGTCAGACAGTCGAGAATTTTGAGGTTCGAAAGAATTCAAGAAAGAGATCCTCGAAAGTGGCTTCGCTTCATACTATGTCAGGTATGAAGACGGCCGAGATGCGGTCGAAAAATTATACCCGAGCCTCGACTTGAGCAGCATCATCCCTCCAAGATCGAAAGATGGAGTTCCTGAAGAAGAAGCTGCTCCAACTCAAGAAGAAGCACCGACTGGGCCCAAAATCATTCAAGTCGACGATGCTACACCCGAGCAAAGGAACAGGAATGATGACGAAGCTTAGTCGGTGTATTTCTTTTTTTTGTTTCTGTAATCTGATACTTATAGTCAGATTTCGGTCCAATTTTGTAACTTCTTTTTGATTGCGAATGAAAGTATTCTCCTTCTAAGTTTAGGCTCTTGTTTTACTTATTCACAATGCTTGCAATGTACAATAACCATCGAACATTAATCGGTAATCTGATCATTCGGTAGGACTTGTAGAATGTCTATCAGTCGCGTAGTCATTTTGACGTACTTAATAAAAGTTAGGCTAACGATTGTAGGTCAAATATCCCGTGCCCAATATTTGGTTAGGCTTGTACGTCGAATTATCTGATAATCGATGGCAAGCTGAATATCCCTCAACTGATCGTGGTCTAGTCGGTATAATTTCAATCCGACCTTGATCGTTTTGGCATTTTTCATTCCGCTTAGTTGGGACTAAATCGACATATTAGTCTTTCGATGATAGTCAGCTTTTACAATGGAGAGCCAACATTGAGAACCAAAGTATAATCGATGATTCGACTTTTGTGGTGAAAACCTGTGTAGTCGATGTCGGTTGAGATTGCAGTCGATATGTCGATTTTTGCATGAGAACTGAAATACAGTCGTCACCGAAGTAGTTGATTCTTCGATTTTTATAATGGAAGTTGAGATAAACTTCATGTCAAAGTACAGTAGATAGCTCAGCTTTGGCAATGGAAGCCGACATATAGCCAGTAGTTGATAAAACTTGTCAAAAGCTTGCGATTCTGAAATTCTGATTGTATTTTAAATAATGTACATATCGACGACTTTATTGATAATACATCTTCAGATTGTCGGTATTCCATGTTCGAAGAATCGCCGACCATTCGAGAGTTTCTAGCCGATATACGTCCGATTTAAGAGTTTTGGATATTTTGTAAGGTCCTTCTCAGTTCGGGGATAATTTTTTTTGATCCAAAGATTTTGAGACTTCTGCTTTCTTAAGATCAAATCTTCTGATCGAAAGATCTTTGGTTTGACTCTTGCGTTGTAATACCGGACTATCCTTTGCCGATATACAGCCATCTGAACTTGAGCTTGCTGTCAGAATTTTGGAAGGAGATCTAAATCGGCTCTCCGACATTCAGAGTTGATCGGCTCACTATATTGCTCCACTCTTGTTGACGGCAATCCGATCTGAAGCGGTATCATTGCTTCTGTTCCATAAGCTAAGTTGAAAGGGGACTTTCCAGTCGATATGCGGGGAGTCGTTCGATACATCCATAAGATCGGATATAATTCTTCTATCTAGAGACCTTTGGCTTCATTCAGTCGGATTTTTAGCCCGTGTAGGATTGTCCGATTGGTTACTTCCACCTCGCCATTTGACTGTAGATGACCGACCGACGTGAGTTTGTGCGTAATATAGAACTTCGCACAAAATTCTCTGAAATTTTGATTGTCAAATTGTCGATCATTGTCGGTGATGATGGTGTGTGACAAATCGAATCTGTAAATGATGAATTTCTGAATGAAGTTTTTCATCTTACTTTCAGTAATTTACGCCAGTGATTCAACTTCTGTCCATTTGGTAAAGTAGTCGATGGCGATCACTCTGAATTTTTTCTGACCAGATGCCGGGAGAAAAGGATCAAGTATGTCAATCCCCCATTGTACGAAGGGTCATGGTGCTACAATCGACGTCAGCTGACTAGCCGGTTGATGTTGTATATTTACATACTTTTGACATGGTTCACACCTTCGGACGAGTTCAGCTGCATCTTTTTTCATGGTGGGCCAATAATATTCTTGTCGCAGAACTTTATAAGCTAGAGACTTGCCTCCAAGTGATTTTTGCAAATCTCTTCGTGCACTACTCTAAGTGCATAGTCGGCATCTGTAGGTCTTAAATACTTCAGCAAGGAGAGAGAGAACGATCTTTGTAAAAATAACCATTCATTATTACATATTGAGAGGCCATCCATCGGAGTCATTTAGCCTCTGAGGAGTCTACAGGAAGGGTCTCATCGGTCAGGTATTGAATGATCGGATCCATCCAGCTTGGTTCGATAGTGAGCTGCAATACCTCCTCGATTTTATCAATACTCGGCTGTTCGAGGTATTCAACAAATATCCGACCCAGCAAGTTGAAAGTGATAATAGCCAGTCGTGAAAGTACGTCGGTTCAAGCATTTTCGATTCTAAAAATGTGAAAGATCTCGAAATATTTCAAGCTTGCTGTAAAATCTTTCACTTTCTGAAGGTACTTCATCATAATTGGGTCGCGGACCTCAAATTCACCCTTGATCTGTCTAGCGATCAGTTGTGAGTCGGTGAAGATCTTTAAACTGTAAATCTCAAGCTCCTTGGCTATCTTTAAGCCGGTCAAAAGTGCTTCATATTCGGCTTAATTATTTGAGGCTTTAAAGTTGAACCAAAGGGCATACTCGGTGACTATCCCTTCAAAATTCGTGAGTATGACACCAGCTCTACTATCTTGTGCATTAGATGCTCCATCAATATGCAGCACCCAAATCGACTTTAAGTCGGGTTTGGGAGTCGTAGCCTCTTTTATTGTGTTGTCATCTGTATCTTCTGGCTTATTGTCGAATATAGTACATTCGGCGACAAAATCAGCTAGGACTTGTGTCTTTAAGGATGGTCGTGGGCGATATTAAATATCGAACTCGTCAAGCTTCACTACCCACTTTGCCATCCGACCTGACGTGTCAGATCGATGTAAGATTGCCATCAGTGGCTGATCTATCAGAACTACAATTGGATGGACTTGGAAGTACGGACGAAGTCATTGTGCCGATATGATTAGGGCGTAGATCATTTTCTCCGTCTTTGAGTATCGGACTTCGATATTGTGAAATACTTTGCTGGTGTAGTAGATTGGTCGATGGATTCGATTCTCATCTTTCTGGACGAGCACCGAACTAACTGCTTCTACTGAAGTTGCCAAGTAGAGATATAATGCCTCTCCGACCTTTGATTTTGTGAGCAAAGGTGGAGAAGCCAAGTATTGTTTCAAGTCTTTGAAGGATTATCGACATTCATCCGATCATGAAAAATCCTTCGTCTGTCATAAAGTTTTGAAGAATGACAAGCATCTCTCAACCGATCTAGAAATAAATCGGCTGAGCGCGGCAATCTTTCCGTTGAGTTACTGTATCTCTTTCTTTGAATTCGGATGCTTCATGTTGATAATGGCTTTGATTTTTACGGGATTAGCCTTGATTCTTCGTTGTGAATAAAAATTTGAAAAATTTCTCGGAGGTTACCCAAACGCACACTTAGTCAGGTTTAATTCATCTGATGCTGTCAGAGTGTGTCGAAAGCTTCTTTCAGGTCTCGAACATGATCTGAAGTTTGGAGACTCTTTACCAGCATGTCGTCTACATATACTTCTATGTTTCGTTCGATCTGTGTCTTGAAGATCTTGTTGACGAGCCTTTGATAGGTAGCACCGATATTTTCAGATCGAAAGGTATTACTTTGTAGCAGTATATGCCTTTGTCGGTCACAAAAGTTGTGTGCTCTTCATCTTCTGATGCCATACGGATTTGATTATATTCAGCGAAGGTATCCATGAAACTCAAAAGTAAGTGGTCAGAAGTCGCATCAACCAATTGATCATTCTTCGACAACGGAAAGCTATCTTTCGGACAAGCTACATTCAGATCGATATAGTCAATGCAGATCCTCCACTTTCATTGGCTTTCTTACCATTATCACATTGGCAAGCCAGTCAAGATATGTAGCTTCTCTGATGAAGCCTGCTGCGATGAGTTTGTCTACTTCTTCATCAATGATCTTTTGTCTTTCAGGAGCAAAAGGTCGCTTCTTCTATCTCACCGACTTAATATTTGGGTTGATGTTAAGTCGGTGAGTTATTATTTTTGAAAGAATTCCGAGCATGTCGGTGGCCGACCAAGCAAAAATATCGACGTTAGCTCTGAGCAATTTTATTAGTTGTTGTCGCTCTGAGTCAGATAATTGTGACCCAATTCGGACTGTTTTCTCCGGATTTTCTTCTTTTAATAAGATGGAAACTAGTTGTTCAGCTGGTTCACCCTTCTCCTGATTTTCTCTTTGGTCCAATTTGTCAACAAGCAAAGAGTCTTTAGGTTTATTATTTTGGGTGGAGATAAGAAAGCAACGTCGAGCGAATTATTGATCTCCACACATCTCTCCGACTCCATATCTTGTTGGGAATCGGACTAACAAATGGTATGTCGAAACCACTGTTCTCAGAGCGTCAAGCTCAGGTCGTCCGAATATGACATTATAAGCCGAAGGTACTTGAACCACTGTGAATGTTATGAAATAGTGTTCTGTTGTGGTTCGGTCCCAACAGTTAAGGGGAGAAAAATTTCTTCCTCCACTGTGATAGCTTCTCCTATGAAGCCGACCAGTGGCGTCGAGATTCTTCTGAGTTAGTCAGTCGGTAGTCACATTCGGAAGAAAGTCGAATAAACAGAACATCAGTTGAACTTTCATTATCTACAAGGATTCTTTTTATATCATAGTTCGCTATTATTGTCGAAACAACAACAGATCATCATGGGAGTCTGAATTTTCAAATATTTCTTCAAAAAGTTACTACATTATCGAGTCGTCGTCGCTTTGCCGACTCATCTTCAAAGCTGCCCCCTGTCCAGTCGTCCGGAGATCATGTTGATTACCCCTACAGTCGGTTGATTATTTACAACTTTCTCAGTTTGCAGTTGAGGTTGCCGATCAGCAGGAGGTTGAGTCGGCGGATCTCTCCGATATTTTCGAGGTGGCCTCATCGAATCAGGACTTCTATCTCATCCCTGAGCTGGATGTATTGTTCGGTATCATGACCGTGATCACGATGGAACCGACAATACTTTCTCCGATCGCGATTCCTCGATAACACTTTCATCGGTGGGAGGTGTCGTAGATATTTCGCTCCTTCGATCTCCATAAGGATCTGCGCACGAGGAGCAGAAAGAGAAGTATAGGAGTCATACCTGTCGTAACCCGACTTTGGACTCCGTCGTCGAGGTGAAGCTCGCTTATTGGATGGTGGCCGACTTGATTCGGTCGGAGCTCCTCCCTTCTTCTGTTTCTTCTTCTTCTGACTTTTGCCTTCTGTCTGACGTCGGTCAGAAGCTCCTTCGTCTGTGCGCATATATTTATATGCACGCTCCAGAAATTTGGCATAAGTCTGAAGGAGAGTTTTATCTAAAGAATATGTGAATCGAGATCCCCTAATATCTCTTTTCATGGTCGAGATAGTCATATTTTCATTGAGGTCTTTGACCTCAAGCATGGCCGCATTAAAACGAGCCACGAAATCCCTAAGTGTTTCAGTCTTTCCTTGCTTAATCGAAAAGAGATTATCAGAAGTTCATGGTGGTCTTCGACTGGTGCTGAAGTGAGCCACGAAAGAATATTTTAGCTGTCCGAAAGAATATATACTTTCCGACTAAAGTCCAGAATACCAGGCTCGAGCAGCTTTCCGAAGAGTTGCCGAGAAGCCGATGCATAAAAGGACGTCGGTCACCCCCTGAATCATCATGAGAGACTTATAGCTCTCAAGATGGTCGATCAGATCGGTGGATCCATCGTATGGCTCCACCTAAGGCATCTTGAATCAAGACGGGATCGGTTGGTCCAAGAAGTGCCGAGAAAGTGACTGGGCGGTGTGGAAGTCGTAGTCGTTGGAGGACTTCCAACCTTCCACTTGAAGCTGAGCGAGTTGGCGATTGATCTCCTGAAATTTACATTCATAATCATTGAATCATCGTTGGAAAACTTTGGGGGTAGAACCACCCGATGAGTTTGAAGGAGACACGGAGGGCGTTCGCAGTTGTTTTCCTTCCTAATACTATTGAGATGAGAAAGAGAGGGAGAACGCCAGGAACGATAAGTGGCACGTCGAGAGTGCCGAGAATGTCGTTGTTCGTCTCGGTAGAGAAGCCGAGATGGTCGCTTTGGAGAAGAAGACGGTGATCACCGTGGATGATGGCGGCTGTGCCTGGACTACACCGATTGTGCCACCGGTTGCTCTGCCGGTGGCTGTTGCTACTGGATTTGTTGCTGTTGGAGGCTTTTAACTGTCTCCATGAGGATATTCATCTGCTGTACGAGTGCAGTGATCTGAACGTCCGTGGTGATCACAGGATATGAAGAACTAGGCTCTGCTACTGGAGGAGGGGGAGGAACTTCTTTTCGGTGGGAAAATATCACGCCGACCCGGTTGCAGTAAATATTGGGCCTTGATTTTCACCATAGTGAATACGATTGCTGCCCCCTACCTGGAGCGTCAATCTGTTGCGGCCAACTTCCTGTCGCCTGTCGTCGGGAACGAACACCTGCAAAATAGCATCTACGCAGATTGAATTTGTATCCGACGGAGACCCTCCGATACCTAAGTCAGAGAAGAAAGTTGGTGAACAGGAGTTGAATGTAAGCAATAGCAAAGTTTTGACCCAGAGTTGGCTTACCACCTCTATTTCTCTTACCCCCTTTTATAGATGAGATTTTTCTATCCATTGGACGTGGTCCCGTATTTTATGGTGCTAAATCATCGGGCCATAATCGTGTAGTGAATCGTTAATTCTCACTGATCGCATCGTGATATGCGGCCGATAACCGTTCGTGACGGTTATGATATATCTGAGTTGACTGACCGACCATATGTCGGTAGAATCTGTGAGCGACTATCGGCTATTAGATCTATTATACCGATGATAAAGTCGTCTGTCATTGATCGGTAGTCGATAGTCGAATATCAGTCGGTCAACCGATCTTAATTGATTAGCCGACAGTAGATCGACGCAATTAATTCGGTCGGTCAATAAAGAATCGGAACTGTTTGTTCGACCGATGCATGATCGGAGTCACGGAGACCAAAATTGGGATCGGTCGATTTACCCCAACACAACTTATATACCTTATGTTACAGCAGGGATCCACCATAGTGTTACAAATGTCAAATACTTATATACCATCGGTCCGCTACACTCATAGCAACTTAAGCAAGCATCGTAACCACAAGTGTTAAAAGTTTCATAGGATATGAGCAAGTATCACATAACTTTCGATTTTGCTAGGATTGAGTGCGGATCGAATTCGATCGAATTGAGAAAAAATTTCATACATCCGAATTCAATCGAATTGAAAAAAATTCAACCAACTGCTGATCGTTTATCATGTATAAACCTTTTGAAACCGAAGTGAATAGTTTGTAGTGGACTCGAGTGAGTTGTGTTGGTTTCAACTTCAATATTAACCTAATATTAATTTAAATCGAATATTGACTTCCTTAAGTTTATTTATCTTTTTTTATCGATTTAATACAAAAAAGATCTAAATCTTATAAATTACAAATTGTGAATTTATTTTAAATTTTATAAAGTAAAATAAAAGAAGAGAAGATTTGCTTATCTGAAAGCAACTACATTCAAAAATTTTGATTTTAGAATTATTTCGAATTGATATGCTTTGATCAACAATTCAATATTAATATTTTGATGAATCCAAATAGATGACGGGATAATTTTTAGAATAGAGTATTGAAGCCCAAAGACACCGTTCTAAATGAAAATGAGTTTGCGAAATATTATATCGATTAGATTTGATTTCAAATAGATTCAAAATATAAAAAATAAATTTGATCATAAATAATTAATTTTTATAAATTTATTTAATTATATTAATTTATATTTCTGATCGATCAAAATTAATATTATTAATCAAATTTGATGAACTTCTTCAAATTTTGATTATTTATTCAGCCCAGGCTCTGCAGCTTGTCCGACAGAAATTTAACCAACCGGATTGCAGCCCAAATCCAACTCCACCAACTCCGTAGCTGTAGCAGGGCCCGCTAATTTAAACACCTCCGTCGCCGAGGGTGGTCTCAATTCAAAACCAGGCTTAAAGGTGAAGGACGAGCCTCCCTCGGGTACCGGACGGTAGAGGCGTAACTGGTCAAGCATCCTTTATGTCACTGTCTCCACGGGTTCGGGTTGTATCTTTCCACCAAAGAATGATTGATCTTCTCTCGCAGCATCGACCGTTGGATCGCGTCCGGCACAGCTCTTAAAGTATGTCAAAGTCTTGCGTCTGCCGGCCACACAGATCGTTAATGGATTATTGCACGATCCAACGGTGAACCCGTGCGAAGAGGGTGAATCCTTCTTTCGCGCGAAAATACAACCTCTGTGACTCTGTCCTTGTCTGCGCTCCCCTCTCATCCTCCCCGGCCTCCTTCCCCTCCTTGTCCCCTTGGTCATAATAACCCTCCCCCTGCCTCCCCTTTTCCCTTCGAGCCCTCTCGTCCGCCGTTCTCTTCTGGGCTTCTCCCAAATCTCATGGCAACCCTACTCCCTTTCCTCCTGTTCCTCTCCATCTTCTCTGATTCGGCCACGGCCCATCTCCAATCCAAAGAAGAAAGCTTCATCTCCGTCGTCGTCTCCGAGAAAGGTCTCGACTTCGGAAGGACCTGCTGATCGAGAAGGCAAGGAAGACCCTCACCCGGCACCGTCTCCCTGACATCGAGAAGTCGGTGAAGATTCCGGTCGTAGGGACCGTTAGCATGACGGCGACGAACATCACGCTGTTAAGTATCAACGTTTCATCTTCGACGGTTCAGCCCGGCGAGTCGGGCATCTTGATCGTTGCTTCGGGGCGACGGCTAATTTGAGCATGAATTGGCGGTATTCGTATCGCACGTGGCTTATTCCTATTGAAATCTCCGATGAAGGAAGTGCTTTTGTTTGGGTAATTTGAATTCCCCTCTTCTCATGTGTGTTAATAACGTTTGTCGATTTGTTTAAACTTCTTTGCCTCTCTTGATTTGTTCGGTGGACTGCTCACGCTTCTCACTCTCTGCGGAAAGCTAAGAATTTTCGTTTGTTATGGACATCGTCGAACCCAATTTAGTGAGCTGCAGTAGGATTTAGGGAGGTTTTTGAATCCATTATTAGTTCTTGTGAATGCTTGGACTATCTTTGGGAGTGGAAGATTCACAAGCCTTGATTGGGTAGGCTTCTGGTTATTGGGAGAATGGTAATTAACTGATTCAATTCTGCATGCCTAGGTGGATTCTATCCCAATTTACAATGTTCTTGGAGGCTTAATTTAGGGAAGGTGGTGGTGCGGTCTATAGAACCAAGAATTAGCTTGAAATGCTGCTAGGTGTATTAGATATAAGTTGAAAGCCGGAGAAGTATGAGCAACATGTAAAAGCCAGAGAGAGAAGTTTCTATTTGGAACAAAGGGTAACCATTTCATTCATGCTTAACCTAATGGAGTCTAGGGCTTATGTAGCTGCTTTACAGAGGCCGAGTCATGGAATTAAAAAAATAATATGGTCAACCTGCTTTCTCTGACTTAGGGAGCTCTCATGTCGAATGTATGAAGAGGCTAGGAGACAAGTCAACAAACAAAAAAATTTTGTTTCACTTTAGCCTAAGTTGCTCTATTGAATTTACTCAGTGAAATTGCCATCATTTTGTGGCTCTAAGTAGATAGAGCACTTTTTGTCATTCCACCAGACTGGGATACTCCCTAACCACTTAGATTGATAAGCATACAGAAAGGCATGGAATACCAAGAATGGGAGAGGACAAGGATAGAAAACCAACTATTTTGAGTTGCATGATCCTGCCACAGTGTCTTCAGTTTCCTGATCAGAGTTAGTAGATGGTAAAAAAGGCTTGTGGAAGGTTTGTTCAAGAATGCTTCAATTTGTTCAAGAAATAGATTAGCTTGTAGTCATTGCCAGATCCAGTGCAGTCAAGGTTTCTCACTTGGATAGTTAGACATGAGCGATTCAGGAGATGGAGATCTCCTTGTTACAACAGACAGTCATCAAATATATGCATATCTGAAATTGTAATAAGTATTATTATTGCAGTTTTACATCCTTTTATTTGTCCCAGACTAACATGCTCAAGCTATTATTGTAGCTTGTTTGGGTAAATTATTTATATTTCTGCATATATTTCTCCTTTTTTTAAACTTTAATAGCTGTAAGCAGTGCAATCTACTAGTTGTTAGAAAATATTAAAAGAAAAGGTGAGACTTTTTGGTTCATGTATCACAATATTTTGAACAAGTTTCTTCTCTTATTGTAGGACATGCTACGCTAAAATTTTAGTCATTGCTCTTTGGGCCGCAGTTGCAGCCATCTTCTATTCCTCAAATTTATTAATAGCAGCCTCCCTTTCTCATTTTTTTCATCATAATTATAGAAGGCTTAGAACTTAGCTTCTCGTTCTCATTATTTCATCATAATTATCAAAAGACTTAGAACACTTAGTTTGCAGAATGTCATAGTTTTAATGTTCTTTCTATATTAATATTTTTCATGCTTGACTTGTATCTGTCATGCATCATTTTTTCTTTTTCTTTGCTTTTCTTCCTTTCTTGTTGATGTCTATTTATGGAACTTATTCTACTATTTCTATGCACTCTGCACTGACTCTTTTTATTTGTGACTAATTAGCTTCATTGTTCTCTTTATCAATGTTTACTTAATCTTCTCTTCTTTCTTCTCCTCTCCCTCTCCTTGTTGGCTGCCTGCCTACTTGTAATGTATTTCAACAAGGGAACTGATGATTCCTACTTCTAGGTAAGGTTGAAGGCCTGGAAGTTGGGCTCACCGTTGGCATGGAAAATCAAAATGGAACTCTGGAGCTGAATGTCATAGAATGTGGCTGTTATATAAAGATATGGTCATAACCTTGGATGGAGGAGCATCTTGGTTTATCAAGGGTATGCAACCTCATTGAGCATTATTGTAAAGATTTGAATCTTGTGAGTGTTACGGTGCATTGTTTTGTTAATCAAGTGGACTTATGGTTTATTATAAATGCCAAGCCATATAGGTCGTATACATAGAGTTTTGCTAATAAAATGAGAACACACCCATAGGCGAAGTTCTGACATGAATTGTATTCCTTTCAATCTATTCCATTATGACTAGAAGTTAATATTGATCAAAGTGTATCACTTATTGTTAAGGTAGTGTTAATCTATATGCTAATTCATTTTCTTCCATTCTGGGAATTTATTGGTGATTTATTTAAATAATCTTTCCAGCATTCATATTTTAAATTTCTTGATATTTATGATGATAATTCGACACTCTAAAGAAGATCAGCTTAGCTCCTATGCGAGTATGAAATGTAAAAGTTAACACTTGGTTGTTTTTTTCTCTTGTGAGAAGTGTGATGGACTGCCTATTCCTTGTATTGTAAAATGAAGAAGGATCCATTCATATTCTGATAAGGCATATAAAATGTATGTACTAAGAGATTCACTTGGCTGCACTTATCACAAGTGGTGCTTGTTCACCAGTAAGGAAATAATTTCTCAAAGTTTTTGTTTGGTTAAGAATGGGCTAGTATTGCTCAGCATGCTTTGAATTCTTTGTATGCTTTTGTAAAGTTCTTTCAAGACATAAAGGTCATGTTTAAAGCAAATTTATCTTCAGTGAAAATGTCTTGCATGGAAATATAAGCTCGGCCAAGGTAGTCATAACTGCAGTTTATACTCGACCTAGGGAAGCTTTATTTATTTATTTATTTTAGGAAAAGGTAGACATAGACCATCAGACATTTCATTAAGGGCATAAAATATGTACAGGTACAAATTAAAGATAGGAAAATGTGTGCAACTACTATCTTAGTAATATACTTTCAGGGGACCCCATTGGAACCAAAAGCTTTAATCTCATCAACCAGAGTAGCTTTCATCTTGTTTCAAAGCTAGAGATGCTCAATTACTTCTTTCCGTATTCCACCATACAGAAGCTAACATATCCCTGCCTTCCATTTCTTGTCGATTCTTCTAACTCTCCAAGATCCTCACAAAGAAGCTGGAGAACCAGCACAGCCTTTAAATTCATCTTGTTTATGAAGTACTCCAAAATTGTTTTAAGAGCATCTGTGAAAAATATAATAGGTGTCTTCAGGTGCAGAATTGCATAGAACACATTGTGCTTGAGCCAGCCAAGACATCTTAAGTTCAGTAAGCTCTAACTTCTAAGTCTAAGCTGTCAGAATCTTATGCTTAGCAGGAGGTGAAATAAAATTCACCTTCTTTGGTATGCGGATTTTCCAACACACATATCCCAAAATCAAGCTGGCCACTAGGATCAGCCTAAGGTAGCCACTAGCTTGTCTTAGAAAGCTGGTTGGACCAGCCCAGCCATTGAGGCATCGACAACCCCAGGTCCTTCAGTAGTGGTATCCGATTGCACTTCTCATCAAACATCTAGAATATAACTTTGGTGGCTTTGTGCAGCCAACAGTACATTTTCAGTTTTAACATTAAGGACTTGGTTCAAGTTGCACAAACATGAAGTTTGTCTAAACTACAAATCTAGCCCAAGCCTACCTATATCTTATACAGAGCCAAAGTATTTTTGAGATTCGCCTCATAAAAGTTTGATAGGTACTCTTTCATTCCAAAAGCGAATGCACTTTCAAGAGTTTTGATTTTCTTGATTTGTAAAGCATAGGACACTATAAATGTTGACACCGTTTACATAAAGGGAATGGAACTCCTAGCTTGTATATATTTCCACTAAAATACCCCATAGCTACAACATAATGTTCGTAGTACCAGAAGTATGGGATGCAACTTGAGTGATATGTCCTGAAGAAAAATATATACCCTTTTTCTTCCATTCTTGATGCATATTCATGTCGATAACCTGACTGACTAACTACCTTCCATGCTTTGTTTGTATTTCTAGGTTTGTGAATGCTTTCGAGGATCGGATTAGATCTGCTGTGGAAAGTGCAATTACTAAAATATTATTGAAGGGACAATGAAGCTTGATTCGTTATTGCAGACTCTGCCAAAGAAATTGATGTGGATGATGTTGGTGTGCTGAATGTGACTTTTGTAAATGATCCAGTGTTTGGAAATTCTTCTGTTGAGTTTGACATTAATGGTCTAGTCATTGCATCAGATGAAGTTTCGATGCGAAGCTATTTACATGAAAATGCATGGATTTCAACATCTTGTGGGTGGGTATTAAGATGCTCTGGATCTCACTAGATGAGACTGTATTTAACTCTGCATCAGTGGTATACTTTCAGGTAATTTTGCC
Organism: Elaeis oleifera; assembly: GCA_000441515.1. Classification (NCBI taxonomy): domain Eukaryota; kingdom Viridiplantae; phylum Streptophyta; class Magnoliopsida; order Arecales; family Arecaceae; genus Elaeis; species Elaeis oleifera. Next base: position 242,319 of record KE504992.1, on the reverse strand, counting down.
TCATCTCCATAGCTTGCATTCTATTTGTGTCTCTCCATCTAGTATTTTTTTTGACACATAAATATTAAAGCTTATAATTTTTTCCAAGGTGGAATGCTATATCTCATGTTTGCACAAGTGAAAACCATTTATGTCACTTGACCTCAAACTGTTCTTTGAGACCTGTGTCAAGCAGTTTCAGGAGTCACGTAACAATGGGTTCCTGTGTGGTTCACACACTTCTTGTTGTTTATGCTCATGTGGGTTTAGGACTCTATTTAGACTGGGGAATGACAATTTTTATGCCTCAGTTTACATTATTGAAGTCTGATGCATCTCATTTGCTCTTGTTTTATAAATTCTGTTTGATGCGTGCTAAGCTGGTTGAATTATATTGGGTTTTCAGTTATTTTGGATTAATGAGTAATGCACCGTACTTCCATACAATTTTAGTATGGATTTGAAATCTTGGTTCCAGATTTAGTTTTGGCTGGTTAATGAAGTTTCCATTTTGCTAATTTTGGCATCTTTCAGTTTAAGTATCCATCATGTGTTTACTCGTATATGTAAGTAATATTTGAACATGATTTCAAAACTTCGGTAGCTCAACTCCATTAAACTTTTTATCTCTCAACTATTCAATGATTCATATCCCAACGGGACGTCCCACGGGATACTGGGACAGGGTACCATCCCATGTGTTGGGACAGGACCATTCCGCTAGCGTCCCAATGTCCCAATCGGAATGTCTTGGGACATCCTCTATCCCAAGTGTCGGGACGGACGGGACAGCGGCGCATCCCATTCCATGAAAAATCAGGACGGCCCTTCCATGGGATTTAAAGCCTTGCAACTATTTAATTTAGCATTTGGTGAGATAGTTAACTTGTGATTAATGACCAAGCAATAATAAGAGTTTGTTCTAGTAAACTAGGTAGTTGTGAATAACAAGTACACTATTGATCATCTTCTGTGACTAGCAACAGCATGAAATCTGTGTATCAAGTATTTTCTGATGGTCATCTGTTACATCAGGCAGGATTGATGCATTGGATTGTGGACAAGGTACCTGAGCAGTCTCTTTTGAATACCGGTAGCTGGAAGTTTCTTATTCCTCAGTTGTACAAGAAGTACCCAAATGATGACATGATACTGAATATTTCAGTAACTTCTCCTCCGCTCATAAGGATTACACCAGAAATATTGGGGCTATCATTTCCTCAGACATGACAGTCCATGTGTTGGATGCCTGCGAGTCAATTCCTGTTGCATGCATATCAGTGGTAAGCAGAATTTTCTTCTGTCGCAAAATTGTTTTCCTTGTTGCTTTCAACTCAATTCTAGTTCATGCTGTGTGTGCTGCAGTGTTTGTCATTGCTATTAGATGTTCTAGTGAAAATTCAGCACCATGAAAAAACTTGATTTGATATCTGCATATCTGGTAATCCACTGATTCATGTGTTTAGTTCCTGTCAGAGGCTTCTAGTATGAAAAGATTTTGGGTCAAGTTCTAGTCAACCTGACTTGCTATTACCATTAGCATGATCCAGACAAGCTGACTCCAGTCAGATTATTTGAAACTTAGAAATAAATATCATGAGATTATCATGATCATATAGGTCTTTATCATTTCTTTTCCTTTTTCAGAGATATATGGGAAGAATACTAAATTTGACTTTGAGCCTGGAACGCTCTTCTCAGAACTTCTGGAATGCCACCTAGCAGACCCAGGTCCTATTAGCTATAGATTCTGGTTAGATGAATCTTTTTCTCAGTTAGTTCTGACACATGACCTAGGAGTTGTAAGTACCCTTCTCCTCTGGCTGAAACTTGGATAATCAAGAAAGCGAAGGACTGCTGAGGTGATCTACTTTCAACATTCCATATAATTTGCCATTACGGTGCTCGCAGGTTTTTGATTGTGATAATTTCAAGGAAGATGTACATATGGGGTCAGGTTCAAGTTACAGTTGGTGTAATACATCCAGTGTAACTTTTATAGAGTTATACCTTTTTTGAATTGGATGATGTTGCTCGCATGTTGATGAATTGAACCATTGGCTGTGATCTACTATCTTTTCAAACTGTTTACACACCAAAAATTATGTGATTCGAAGATCGCTGGCTTATGCATCAAGTGGTCAAAAATTTGATAGTTTAAATAATATGAAAAAATTGACCACTTAATGTATCAGCCAAGAGTCTCCGAATCATATAATTTTAGTGTGTAAGCAGTTACAGTTAACAGTCTATATCTAATGGCTCAATCATTGATGTGAGACCCTCAACATCCAATTCAAAAAAGGATTTATCTCTATACGAGTCACATGAGTTGTCTCTTGTTCCTAACCACATACATGCATATATACATGATGTGTGTGTGTGTGATGTGGATGATATCTTGTTTGGAGAAAAAACTATAACCAATACTTGACTGCATGTTACCCATGTATGAACTAAATGGAAAATTCATCACAGTTGTTTTAAATGCTTCCATGAATGACTTCTGTTATTATTATCCCAAGGTAAAGCTGTTTTGTTTTTTTTGACATTGCATGCTTCCTCTGTGTTGCTTAGATCTCAGCAAGTAATGTTGATCATTAACTGTGCTAGTTGAGGTTACTACTTTTGAGAACTCATTTGGTTCACGGGAAGTGGATGGGGAAAGAGACAATTCCTAGAAATAGAGAAGTCTCTTGTTTGGTTGGAATTTTAAGAGAAGAGAGAATGAAAAAATCTCTTCCTACGGGAAGACACTTCCACATTTCATAGAAAGTAGAAACCCATTGGGGAGATGAATTTTGAAACTTTTCACGGGATGAGAACTGATAGTGCTTTTTTTTTTCTAAAAATACTCTTTAAGATCCACCATTAAGATTTGCAAAATATCAATGAATGATAAGGACAAAATACTGAATAGTGATATATGCCAAGGTTTTCATTTTCTCTTCTTGGAAAATCTTAGAAAATATGATATATAATTATATTATATTATATTTATAATATTATATTATATTAATATTATCCTAGTATTTATATGAATGTAAATATAATGTTTGTATTAATATTATTATAATATTTATACTAATATAATATTTTATTAATATTAATATAGTATTTATATTAATATATCGTTATATTTATATGTATATTA
>KE504992.1:183044-196528 GCA_000441515.1 Elaeis oleifera | reverse complement strand
CAAGGTATTTAGAGCTCTCAAAATGAGGAAGAATAATAAGATTCAACGCGATAGAGAGAAAAAATGTAGTTGAATAGATTTACATGATTCAGTTGTAAGCCTGCATCCATGGGCAAGAGTGAAGAATAACAATGCTGTCTCTTGATAAAACCCTAACCTCAGTACATCCCATCTCATACTTTTTTAGTTAGAGAAGAGAAAATGTACATCAAAATCGGATTATATCCATGACCACCGCACACCTCACAACAAGCTTTCGATGATTTTTTTTTCCTTCAAAATTATCGAATTGAACTATGAAGCGGTGCAGATCAAGAAACTCAAGGCACATGTCCAGCATCTCTTATGTGGGAGAAGGGTTTGGGAAGCTAGATGTGGCTACCTAGCTTCTCACACGAATTCATCATTTGCATGCACATCAAATCTCTTAACTCAAGTTTTTGTTCTTCTTCCTAAACAAAACTGATCATAAGTCGGATCTTGGGTCTAAACTATATTGATTTTTAGTTGGGCTTCGAGACAAGTTTATTTAAAATTTATTATTTTCTATACCCAAACCTAGCCATGATCAGCTCTATTACTGAGCCACCCGTGGCTCGCACGTGCATATGCACGTACCAGTTTTTTTCACTTGGCACGCACACGCAGCCCCCCTGATTAATTCTTATCCGCTGCACGACATATAAAGCATGCACGACGGCCATAATCCTGTACCGTCCCCTTTTTTTTTTGAATTAAAAGACGAATTAAACCATCCAGCGTGACTACAACAAAAGAGTAAAATAATAAAATATCCTTCAAACGAGCGGCTTTGGGCTATGAACAGTTGGTTACGCTGCAAAAGGATTGATCGTGTCCCCCTTGTTTCACGATTCGTGTGATGGTAGAATCTAGAATCTGTCGCCTACCAAACAGGCAGCACGGGCGGTACAGAAGGCAAGAGCGCAAAACCGAGGATATCTAGGTAGAAGAATCCAGAAGAGGACACTTGTCATTCTATCGCCGGCGAACTTCCGAGCTTCGTACCTGTAACCCCGGATCTGTCGATTCTCTCCCCACTAGCCCAATCCTTACTGCGTCGCCGACTCCTGTCGCTCCTCGTCCTTTTAAACCCCCGAGTCTCGACCCGGTTCCAATAAAATAGAACGGAAAAATAAAAAGACTCCTCTCTACCATCTGCTATTTTTGCCCCCCTTTCTCTCTCTCCTCGTCTGCTCCCAAACTTCGCCCTACTCTCACCGACATCTCAACAATAAGCCCTCGCCCCGTCTCATAACCCGCTCTAAAGCTCCGTCAATTACCCGCCAAATAGGTATTTAAACCCTCTCTCCCCTCCCGCCCTCTCTCTCGACTCCCCCCTCTCTCCCTTGGTAGGGTTCCTCTCTCCCCTCTCATGCCTTCCGATCTCTCGTTCTCGCAGGTCCCTCCTTCTCCTTGTCCGCCGGTCCCCCGGATCGGACACCCGACGGGTCCCCGCCGCCGGATATGGGAGACGAGGGCAGGACGATCGCCGCCGGCTCCCCCGCGGCCCAGGCCACGGCGCTGGCGACTAAGAAGCGTGCGAGGACGGTGCCGACGCCGGGGACTTGAAGAGGGTCGCGGAGATTGTGATGGTGTTGACGGCGATGGGGCAGATGCGGGCGGCCGGGAGCCAACGGCCGCCGAGAAGGCTCTGGTGGCGGAGGCGCGGGAGAAGCTCGCGGGGATGTGCGAGGCCGTTAAGCCCAAGGATCTGTTCTCCAGGGAGGCGGTTAGGGTTGTGGTCGAGGATCTTGGGCTCAATCGGTCCAAGGATCCCATGGGGTTCCGGCCTCCCAAGATGTCCATCGCCGAGAAGGTCTTGCTCACCAAAAGGAAGGTCTGCCCTTGGGAACCAATTATTCTTAGCTAATATTGATGTTATTTTCTCTCTTTTTATCGCTTATGGTTTTCTCGATTGCATAGATTTATGGTAATTTTGTTGAGCCTTTTTGTGTGCATGTTTGTGGGTTCTGTTGAAGCTGCATTGATTTTCTTGGAGGGCCTTTTGGTGACTCCATCACCGTAATCTTGTAATAATGTGAAAAGATCTCGAGAAGTGTTACCATGCTTGTGGAGTTGCCACTCAATTTAGTGGTAGTATAAGATGACTAGTTGCCTGATAAATCGAAACTTAGTGGTTCTGTGAGACAATTTTTTTTTTCATGTTATAACTTATAAGATGCATTGAATATTTCTTTTTTCTGGATTTTTTTTTTTATTATATATTGGGTTGCCAGTTTAACTCCCTCGGTGGGCTGACTGCCATTTATGTAGTTTTTACCGATGCTTCTTTCTTTAAGACCTGGTGATGGAGCGATGGTCCGTGGTTCTTCTTTAGTATGCCTGCTTTAGTTCTTTCAATTCAGCATATAATTTCATAAATTCACTTCTATGTGATAAAACTGCTTTGAGCTGTCTCTTTTCATTGCAGAGCTATTGTAGGATTTGAGTTAGTATTCTTTCTTCTTTTTTCTCTCCTACCTCAGTGGTGCCTGCTTTTTTAGAAACATACATTAGCCTTGAAAACACATCCTTATTCAAATATCTGATGATAGGAAAATGCCAAGTTGTATTCACTTATTTCTAGCATCGATGTGATTATTTTCTATAACCAAAGGAAATTGTGATGTTCTGAACTGGTTATCTGATATTTCTTTTAATGTTTGATGAGTTTTGCAAAATGTTTCCGAAGGGATAACAGTGAATGTATGTGTGAAATGCATTTTGCAGCGTGGTAAAACTATAGGGAAACTGTTAGTAGCTTCCTGGCTGTTTTTGTGGTGTTTTGCATTTTCTGCCCTTTTTGCGGTAAAGCTCTAAATAGATCTGTTTTTCAAACAGTCTTCTTGATGAAGGCCTAGTTTCATTCTAAACATGGTTTTTATGACTGTGGAACCCTCTAGTGGAGTATCAGTGTTGTTGTCATGAAATTCTTAAATTTCATAGTATTTCTTACATGGCAAGACACATCTAATGGTCTACCTCATGCATCTGGTTCTATTTCTGTAGATGGAGGAATCCAAGGAAACCGCCACACATTCATCTTTTCTTCATCTCAGCATCTTCCAGTTAGCTTTGGTGCAAACTTTGAATCCCATGGGACCTTGTTACATGGAGCTTCTAGGTTCCCACCGATAACCAAGTCAAATGGTGTTGTCTGCTGGAGGCTTTCAGAGTACCTCAACTGTAGCTTCTTCTGCCTCCTCTTTAAAGCAGATGCAAATCAATGAAACACTTGCTGGTGTCACTCCTGTAAAATCAGCATCTAATCCACACCAAAGGGATTCTCCTTCATTAACACTGCCTCGTACAGAACCAGGACACCTCAGGTTGGATGCACGACTTGATGGGCCAACCTATCAAACACTCGTTCAAGGTACATTCTTGCAGTTTTCTCATTTCATTTCCTCTTTTCTTTGTTGTCAAAATGTGGTTTAGAATTGTTATAATACATATACACTTGGTTTCTTTTTCTTCTTATGCTGTGTTTTGATGCATAACTGATAAAAATAGCTATTTATATGTCTTATTTGAAAAGACAATTAAGAATGCTTTACATTTTACTAATGTTTTAGTTCCAATGTTTTACAAGATGATTAAAATTTTAAACAATCAATGTGAAGAGAATATTTTTTTGAGAGATTATGTTAGCAAGCATCAACATATATATCTAGACTATTGCCTGACTTTGTGATTCTTATTGTTGTTACAAGCTTGCTTTTGCAAGTATTTGCTTTGTAAATCATGACGACTTCTAGGCCAGAAGTTTAGCATGATTTGAACAATTAAAGATGGCATGCCTGTTTGCTTTTTATATAGTGTGGATGCTTTCTGTGCTATGTAAATGATTCTGTAGGTGTCTTCGAGGTTGCTTGTCTAGTTGCGGCAGGTGCTGGATACATCATGAAGTTCTTCATATTATGTATTGAAGTACATTATCTTTGGAGTTAGTCTGAAAATAATAGGTTAATCACCTTTAGAAGTAATTAGTTCATTGCCTTTTTCTGAGAGACGATGAAATTTGGCATTAAACATAAATTTCTCCTTTACATTCCCCCATTTTGGACAATCTTGGTTTCTGTTGCTCAGAAGGATTTGTTTATTTATGCTGATAATTTGACCAACTTTACATGTTTCTGTATGCAGCAACTTCTGCTGAATATATGCCATATAAAACCCCAACAACTGCTATGCAATCAACATCTGCGGCTGTAACAAAGGTTGGCCAGGCAAATAAGTTAACGGATCATGCTTTGGTAAAGTCTGAGGGTATTCATGAAGTTAATGCTGCTCAAAATACACAAGCAATAAGAAATCAGGAAATAAGAAGTTCTGCAATTCAAGCTGGACAAGGAAATTTCTTATTGGACATCAGCCTCCACCAGGCCTCACGTTTGTTCATGCACCTTCTCCTTTTACCAACAATAATGACATTGCTAAAAATGTGCAGAGGATATTGCAGCAAAAGGTTTCTGATCATCCTAGCTGGACTCCACCATCAACTGAGTACATGAACAAACCTCTAATTTGCCAAGTCTGCAAGATTACTATCACTGATGTGGAAAGTTTGCTTGTCTGTGATGCTTGTGAGAAAGGAACCCACTTAAAATGCCTCCAGTCGTATGGTAACAAAGGCATTCCCAAGGCTGAGTGGCACTGCCCAAAATGCTTGTTATCAAGCAATGGCAAACCCTTGCCACCTAAATATGGCCGGGTTACAAGGACTGTTGGTCCATCAAAGGCTGCTTCAAATGCAGGTGGTGCTCATGCTTCCTTGGAGAAGAAAATGGAAAATCCAGACTCAAAGGATAATCAACAGAAAGCAATAGCCAATGGAAATTCTGGTGGTCCAGATTTTGCCTGTCCTTCCAATACAGGAGGCAGCCATGTTGAGTCAGCTCCAGCTTCATTGATGAAGGTTGCAAAAGTGCAGTCTAATTCTCCTGCAGCTGAGATGAAAAGAGAGGATGGGATGTCTACAGGGGCCTCCACCAACGCCTTAAAGAAATGCTGGAGTGGTTTGTATCACCTCTGGCACAAAGGATGAAAGTAATGATAAGCACAATGACAGAAATGGATCATCTCCATGTGACATGAAAGCAACCTCTGAGTCTGTGTTGCAGCCAGAGACAGTACCAGAGAGTTCCTTTTCTGAGCATCCATGTGGCAATGTTATTGACAACACTAATCAGTCTCAAGTGTCCGGTGGTTCACAAGTTGGCAACAGGGTAAAGATGCCAAACAATGCTGAAGCTTTTGCAATTCAACAGCAGGAAATCGGCAAGCTCTTTGACAATGAACTTAAAGAACCATTCAGTAAAATCGAAACATCTGAAAACAAGGCTGGTAGTAACACTAGGTTGGATGATGGAGATAATTTTCAGGCGACTTCAAATGGAACCTTGGATTATGGGAATGAAGCTAGAGATTGTGGTAGGTTTTTTCTGCCAGACTTGCATGCTGTAGATTGGGTTGGTAATATTCTCCAAGTTGTAGATGAGAAGACATATTACCAGTCCTGTCGCATCAATGGTGTTCTGTACAAGCTTCAAGATCATGTTTTAACTGCTTCCACCTGTCAGAAGTTTGCTCCTTCAAAGCTCCAGGCAAGTCTTTACTCAGATCTTACATAATCTTTCATCTTTATGCAAATATTGCCGTACTTGTTCCCCTTCTTTGTTACATAGTACAAAAAATTCCTTCTTCATATTGTCTTTGTGAATTCTGATGTTACCATTGTATGCTGACTTATCATTTTCTTCTGTGTGTTGTAGTCTTTGTGGGAGGATAATAAGTCTAGGTCAAAGTGGGCTAGTGTGGATTTGTATTACTTCCCCAATGATCTTGCAGAGATTGTTAGCCAACCATCTACACCTGAAAACAGTGAGGTGAGCCATTGGTTAACTTAGTCATAACATTTTTTAAATGCTGCTGAATTATTGTGCAATTTTTACTGTTGATGGTCTGATGCATCAGTAATGATAATGCCTTTCAGCTGTCTCCAGAATTAGATTTTCTTTTTCTTTTTTTTTTTTTTTTGCTACATTGATCCAAAGGTCTCCTTTGTCTTGTCTAATGACCTTGTTATCTTTTTGGATCTGGCTTGTTTGAATTTATTAGATAAGAATTCTGATCCTATATTGCTGTTAAGAACCTGGAACTGGATTCTGGATGGACCAAACTGCAGGATCCAAACCTAGTCATAACCAGTAGTTGGATGAGTTATTGGATATTTCACTACCATTTTTCAGGAATAAATTTAAGAATATGTCTTGCTGTTGAAACTTGTAAAAGTTGCAAGTAAGAATTCATATATCTTTTGGTCACTATCGTTTACATCGACAAATGTAATACCTGATTGCTCTAAAAAAAAGGGGAATTAGTCTAGTTGGCATCTTAATTTAAAATTAGTTAGTCTCTCCTACAATTGTACGGATATAAGCTTGAAATGAGAATATGTTATATGAGGTTTTCTAATGCTTATTTAATGTAGTAAAATGTTAATAGAGGCTATATTCATCCATCAGTTATATCTTTAATTTTTATTGTGCTTTTAATAGCTTTCAGGAAAATCTGCACATGTAAAATGAAAACCAGTATAAATTCTACTAGTCAGTACTTATTTTAAAGCTTATTGCTTTTGTAACATCGATATTAAATGCCAGTCTCTCCACTGCACTGTTTTAATTTAAACTTTGGAGCAAGTTAGGTAAACTAAGTACTCATTGTATTTTGTCTTTTATTTTGTCAAAATCTAAAAAATAGTATATTATCACAAATTGCATATGATGAAAGAATCATCTTTACCTTCACCCAGATTCAGTGCTCTACCCTCATTATTCTAGCTTCCCCGAGTAAGCTTCAAAGTAAGATCATTGGTTTCTCTGATAAATAGTCAAAAGTTTGGCATTCAAGAATTTCGGAGGTAAGTAAAAAAACTGTCTAATCCATGAATAGTATGGAAATTCATCAAAATTTTAGCAAGATTAGAAATGATTAAAGGGCTCATTATCCAATGTTGGAATTGTGCACAACTGGGATATATTATGTACCAATTAACTTGTTTATGAGCATTGGATGAGGAACAATTAAAACAATAATGTTATTTGGCCATTTATCTCCGAGTATAACTTGTTAGTGTTTCATCAACAAGCAATTTTTAGCTTGTGCAAAGTATATTTGCTGACTTTATAATTTATTGAATAGCATATAATTAAGCCAATTGTTTGGCAATAACTCGAAGAAAATCTTGCAACCAACTAATAGGTTATGCATAGCTCAAGATTTACCAGAGATTGCTATGACTGCTATTTTGATGTTATTCCTTGTTTAAAATGTTATCCTGGGGAAAATTATCATTGTTATTGGCATGATAATCTAGCATCAGGCCCCACATGTTGTCCCCCTTTTATGTTTTAGCATTTTCAAAGTTCCATATTTCTGGTAGCTACTATAAAAGTGTCAAAACCTTCTTTCCTTGCTAGAAAAGCTTCTTCAGATGGTATAAGTGATGCTCATGTCTATTACATTACCTGGACTTCTGAAGGAACAATCTGTTGTGGAGCTGATCTCTATCTTTCTATACTTTTCAGAATATTTTGATATATTTTCAGTTTTACTTGATGAGTATAAATTGGATTTTCAAAGCTTTAATCTGTGTGTGCGCGTGCGCGCGTGTGGTATAGGGTGGTGTTGGAGGGTGTTGTTTATACTCCATACTCTTACAATTCATATGAATTTCTGGTTGCAGGTGTATGCTTCAAATAATAAAAAACCATAATGGCTGGCTCAATATATGGTCCTTGTGAAGTTTTAGCCATTGACAAGTTTAGGGAAGAAAGTGAGGGGAGATCACAAATAGGTGATTCTAAAAGTGATTTATATCCAATTTTTGTGTGCAAGTATGTCTTCTCAATCCCAATCTTGATATTTTTTGTAAGTGTTACTGTGCATTTGCTCTTTTGGAAGAATTAATTATTTTATGAGGTGCTGCCTACATAGGTACATGATAGTAATAGTTGTGTTTTACATGTCAATGTAACCACACGTTAATTAGGTCAGGTTATTTTGGAATCTGGCTTGAACATGAATGTCCTGACCTTGATCTGTATGACTCTGCATAAATGAATTTGTTGGTATGTATCTTGCAAAGTTAAAAAACTCTTACATGCTGGCTATATCTTGTCAATGCCAAATGAACTTAGACCAAATGTACCCAGCAAGGAACCAAATATCAAAACAATTGACAGTTTGAGATGGTATGTAATAGCATATTTGTTGATCCTAGAGTATCATTTCTATTTTCTGTGTATGGAAATTGTGACGTTGATAGATGTAAATTTCGGTCTTGCAGCTAGTGGGAAATTACAGCTTTAAGTAGCTGATGCAGAAATAGATAATATTGATTATTTTTCAGTACTTTTAAACCATTTTGTAGATGATTAATTGTTTCCTTCGCGGCTGTATCTTATAGTATATTAAAGCCCATACTTAAAAAGAAGTCGCTATCCAATTTGTTGCCTATAGATTATGGAGCAGTGTTACCTGGACACTGCAAATTTCAGGTTATTTTGACCTGTCAGACACTTGGACACTTAGGACACTTCATGACATTCCTTGACACTTCATACCATCAAATTATGGTGCCATCATCATGACATGTATACTTTTCTGGCACTTTTATGTGAACATTTTCAATTCTAAAATAATAATTAGTATCTATTTAGAGCATCATTTCCATTCTCTATTTATGGAAATTGTGATGCCGATGGATGAAAAATTCAGTCTGGCAGCTAATGGGATATTACAGCTTTAAGTATCTGATGCAGAAATAGACAATAGTGATTATTTTCTCCATACTTTTAAACCATGTTGTAGACAATTATTTGTTCCTTTGCGGGCTCTAGCTTATAGCATATTAAAGCCCATACTTAAAAGAAGTTGCTATCCAGCTTATTGCCTATAGATTATGAAGCAGTGATACCTGGACACTTCAAATTTCAGGTTTTTTGACCTGTTGGACAAGTAGGACACCTCATGACATTCGTTGGCACTTCATACCATCAAATTATGATGCCATCATCATGATGTGTATACTTTTCTAGCACTTCTATGGGAATGTTTTCAAGTCTAAAATAATAATTAGCATCCATTTCATCAAATGCTTTTGAACTGAAGGAGCATAGATCTAGCTTAGTGTTCATTATACCCATAAATCAATTACATCTTTACAGATACATATATAAGATACAAGCATGCTCCAATGTTAAAAGATCACTGTGTTGGATTCTTCTTGACACTTTGACACTTGACACCCATGTCAGTTGTCCAGGTAATATAATCTATGTTGTATGATAGATGAGTTCTGAAACCAAAATTTGGATGATTCTTGTGGTAATTTAAAATTAGGATTTAGTTTGGGCTAACTGTTAATTCTTGGATTTAATAATATATTACTTTCCAGGGCCATAGTTTTGTTCCAAGCATTTGGTATGAGGCTTATAAATGCTTTTGAGTTGCCTTGATGAGGGATCATACTGGATTTGTTAAGGTTGGACCAAGGTGTCATTGAGGGTGTAAGTAAGAAGAACTGGGTCTTAGTTAAATCTGATGTAGACATAACCTGACTTATCTTCATGTCATCTGTTTCAACTGACATCAAACCCAATTGCTTGACAGGTGTTGGTGCGCTTTAGATTGAGTTGGGTTGGGCAACTCACCCAAATTTTTAATAAGATGACCAAGATATGCATTGGAATTTTCTCAGATCTAATAATGTTTGATTAGGTTTAATCACGTTTTGTCTAATTTTCTGATATTCGTTCCCCACTAACTTGGAGTTCAAGCCTCTGTTTGTAACCACATCTAATCCACATGCCTTTACTTTGAGGACTGGTTGAATCTAAATTAGGTCGATCTTGGTTTAATCCGGGTCAGTGCAACTGCACTTGCATTCATTCCGGCTTGGAAGTTTTTATTGTGAGACAAGTTTTTCTTTTCTCCTAATTATCAGTTTATCAGAGGTTAAGGATTGGTTTAAGTGAGTCAATTCTAAGATTAGGTTCATGTCATTTTGGATTTTAGCCATTATGTCATATATAATATATACAACTGGATTTTCAATTTGGATGTTCTATCATTGATGTTGCATCAAGACATTTGAAGTGTCAATCCTGCTAGGAGGATGATTTGTGTTTGTTCAACTTTGGACAATAATGGGAAGAAGGTTTGTTTTGAAGAACATAAGAATAACTTAAAGAATTTTCCAACAAATGCGAAGTTTTATTGCTCTGTTTATTTGGAAACATTTGTCATATATTGGTTGGTGTATGGTCGGCCATGACTTTAAACTTGGGTATACTAGAGAAGATGCTGGCCTTTGGGTCGTCATGTTGTCTATGCTTGATGACTTACAAACATATGGACTGAAGTGCGCATATCTATGTGGAGACAAATAGGTTATCAGCACAGCACCGGGGTGCATATCTCTGTACTTGGATGCACATCATTTCATTGTGCATTGATACATGCTGGTACATAATAGTATGGACTGGTACTCTAGTTTCCCATTTTAAATATGTAATCTACCATCCTAAATTGAAACTTTTTCTTTACATGGAATGGAACTTTCCCTTTATTTTTTTCTCTTTTTGTTAAATAACATTTGAGGACTGGATCCCATGATCATGATAAAAGATTGTCATTATACTTTGAAACAAGAGTTCAAACACCATGTAGATTATGTCATGAACTAGTTATTGGCAAGTACAATGCATGGGGAGCTGAAGTATGGATAAGGCTATTCTTGTGTTCTTTGCATGTCTCCTTTCCCAATATATATGGATTTTAAGAGGAAATTGAAGAGTTGGGAATGGTTCCACTTCTCTTCCTTTTGATAGAAAAGGGATTCTAGATGATTCAACTTTGAGATCCCTCTTAGTTGGAATAGGGCTCGCAATAAAATGAAGCTGACTAAAATTAAATAAGAGGGCATGTAAAAAAAACTTAGTTGGCTTCAATCTTTGGAGTTGGGCCTAATGTGGCCTGACTCCTTGTTCTTATTATCATATGGTAGGTTTTGAACCTTATTTATGCTGTTAATCTGTAAAATAGTTGTGTAATGTGATTTGTATTTTAAGTGAATTAAATTGTTCATGAACAAAGTTAGGCTTAAGCCTGTTAATTAGGAAACTAAACAAGCCCAGGATATATTTTAAGGATCAACTCACAAACGAGCCAAGCCAGAACACTCCAGGCTAGCAAAAAGAGGTAGAAGCTTGGGCTTGGCTTGACAACAAACTTGTTCTAACTTGTTATTTGGAATTAGCCAACCTTGAGCATCTATGGTTGAGCAGTGCTGAAGATTGAAATGTTCCTGCCATTTAAGAAGCCAAGCCTGGGCAACCCAAAGTTCAGCTCAGTTTGTTTGAGGCCATAAATGCCCATGTAACCTGCAATCAACACAAATATCTATGTGATTCACGATCCTAGATTTCTCTAATTAGTTAAAGACGTTGTTTATTTGTTTATGATGTCTACATGCTAATACAAAGCAATTAATATAGGTATGTCTAAAGAAACTGAGAAAAGGGTGATTAGGGTGCCATCTGAGAATCCTTTTACAAACTTACGCATCTTTCTGTGCCAATACGTACTGAGTGTTGGCACAAGATATCTAACTCCTTTGTTAAACGTCAATAATCTTATTTCTCAAGATGAAAAGGGAAAGAAGTTGAAGCTTGGCTACAAATATTTCTGTGCACCTTATAATGGAACTATGTATGTATCATATCGTATGCTAATATTCATATCAAGTTGTCAATCATAAATTGTCTTTTAGATGGTTGTCATGCACAAGTATTCATCATAAATACAATCAAAGGATTGCAGAGGGATTTTCTAACGTCAACCACCATATCATCTAATTCGTCAAATTGTGCTTATCAACTTATCATTGTAGAACATGAGATTTGAGCATGGGATACTAAAAAAAAAATCATGATGGTGAGATTTGAACATCGAATATATACTCATGATGAAGATGTTTTGGGAGCAAGATTGGTTCATGTCAGGAACTGCGATATCTTTACCTTTTCTCATTTTACATGAAAGGCGAGAAGTCTGTTGAGAGTTTATGCTGTATGTGATCTCATGTTGATGCCTGTTGAAGAGTTGCTCTTTCTTCCAATTGGAATTGTCATAATTGCAGAATGTAGAAACAGGTTTTATATAAATGTAGGAAGCAGAATTTCAATTAAATGATAGACTCTTTTAAGAAGCTTTGTAATAAAGCATTAAATAATGATTTATTTAAGAAAAATCTTGTTTGATGATATTTCATTAACAAAGTTATAAGTAACCACAGTTAAATCATACACAAACAAAAGTGGCAATAAATTAGCTACAAAACCTCATATGGAGTCATATAAGCAACAAGAATGGTGAATTCTTTGAAGCCGATTCAACAATGGAAACTAATTTTTGAAGCTAGCTTGGATCTGGCATGAATGATTCTAGCATTTAAGGTTTTTTGGAAACACTACAATGCATGTGATGCTTATGACTTATAAGAGGATGTTAGGCACATAGTTACAACAAAATATGCTATATATTCTAGTTTAGAGTTAAAGACCTTACCTTACATGAAAGAAATAGTTATGACATATAAAATGTGTCTTTCATTTATTTAGCGTTCTCATAGAATACATGATAGTAGTAAATCAATTTACAAAATTAAGTTTTGTATTCTTGTATTATGCAAGTCCCTTTTCCGGTAAGCTACCATTCAAGTTTCTTAAGATTTTTTTTTCTCGAGACCAAAATCCATGTACATTAATGTATATGATTGGAGCTTGATAAGGTTTCGAGAAAAAATTAAGAGAATTACTGAGTTTGTAGGAGATTTTCCCTGGGGTATATTACTAGTATGATATAGGAAGGAGAGAATCTCTGCATTTATGATGCAAAATCATGATTGAAGGGGATTGTGTATTCATTAATTGCCTATCCATCATTCTCTGGTGCCTTGATATTTTGCATATAAATATCCACCACCAGCATAAGTCTTACGGCTTCATAAATGCTAGTGGCTGACCAGGCATAGGAGTCTTGTGCTTGCTTGTGCACCTAAGAGCTCTTATTTAATCTCAGGGGATCTGGAGATCAGTCATATTGTACAATGCTGAATGCTGTATCTAAGAGGGTCTGGAGAATTCTCGCTCGAGCAGGATGCAATGTACAACATATTTTGAAATTTATGTTTGATTGATGATGCAAATACTGCTGATGGTGGGTCTGGGTGAAAGTGATCATTTTTTGAACACGAAACTAAAGTACGAATATGGTGATCTGTTTCCTGAATCCTTTCTCTCCCTCTCCTTTTGAGAAATGAATACCAAAATTTGACAACACAGAGAGAGAGAGAGAGAGAGAGAGAGAGTATTATATTATTTAGTTAGGTTGTT
>KE504992.1:168619-183024 GCA_000441515.1 Elaeis oleifera | reverse complement strand
ACAACACAGAGAGAGAGAGAGAGAGAGAGAGAGAGTTATACATTTATTTAGGTGTTTCTCATATTTAATGTTAATAAAACTAAACCAAGAGATTGTCATGCAATAGTTTTGGAATCAAAAGCAGATATGGTGAGAGGGAGGGAGGTTTTCAGAAATATGATAGCATAAAGGCTAATGATGTAGAGTAAAGGTTTTCTCACTTGTTATTAGTGTACAATTAGGACTTTAATTGTTAATTGATGCCGTACTATTTTACTTATAATTCTTATTGGGGTGAGGGAATGGGAGACCCAAGAACAAATTGCTATATCTGGTTAGAATTCTGAGGGTAATAAGGGACAAAGAAAGTGGATCCCAGAGAGAGGAGGAAACAAATTGGTGCTCTCGTGCTTAGATTTCTTACAAATCTGGGTGATTACCTATGTGCTTAGGAGATAAACTTAAGATGTTTTTGGATGGCTTTTTCAAATCTAAAGGAGAGAATGAAAGAATTTAGTGGTAGCAGTATTGTTATAAAGAGAAAAATGTATCATATGGTTTGTGATTGGCTAATTAGTTAATGAGTCAAAACATGTGAGATGCAAGAGAGGGAAGGGAAGGATATTATTCTGCAGCAGTTTATGCTGAGTTGGAGATCAGAGGGAGAAAAGTCACTATATTTAACAAAATATGCAATAGGTGCTCTTATAAAGTTCGTTAAATAATTATAAAAGTAATGACAATTGGGGAAGAAAATTTGACAAATGAAATCTTTCAAAGTCCAAAATTGTCATTTTAGTCACTCTTGATATAGGATACTACAAATTTTTATTGAATAACTATATTGGCTATAAAAAGTATATTAACAATTAATGGATGAGATTATTGTACATAAACAAAATGGATTGTATACAAAGTGCAACTTACAAGCTTGTTGGCAATTGCCAATTTTAATTCATGCTATTTCGCATTCTAAGGATAAATTTATGCATATTTTGTTGCAAATGGATTATAAATTCCATTGGTTTGCTCATGTTTCAGTAGTTATGTTTGTATTTATTCATTTTCTATTGTCATCTTTGCCCTCTCTGATTTTGAAGAAATCTGATTTTGCAGATGGATGTATGATGAATCAGAGGGCAGCTTTCAGCCTGTCACCAATTAATGCAATGTGGCAGTTTTATGAGTCACAGTGTCTAATCTGTGCATTTATTCTTAGCTATTTTTTCCCAAGAACAGATCCTAAAATCAGGTATGTTCTTTATGATGTTTTTTTTTTGGTTTCTTTTGACAAACTTTACTTCCACTACCACTAGAAATATGATACCACAGTTCAGAAGACTTCATAAATTTCTTATCTGTGGGTTCGTTTCCCACGCACAAAGGATTCACTTGTTAAACTAATCCTCCTGATCAACAGTTTAACTTATGTAGCAGCAGGAGCTCAATTGTCAACAGTGTTAGAGGGTTCCGACCAGTCCGGTTCTGTATGCCCGAACCAACCTTGTGTTTGAGCTGCTATGGAGGGAGAGGGAGGAGGAGGGAGAGGAAGAAAGGGGGAGGGAGGGGGGAGAGAGGGAGAGGGAGGGGGGGGAAGAGAGAGAGGTCTCGAGCCTTAAAGAAGGAAGTCCATTGTGATACCTGTTAGAAAAGCGAGAGGGAGCAGTCCATTTTGATCCTGTTTCGTTGAGAGCTCTCTCGCCCTCCTTTCCTCTCTCGCCCTCCTTTCTCTCTCATTCTCTCTCTCCTTCTCCCTCCTTCTTCAGCTCTCCCTATGTTCGCATGTCCTAGAACGTCATGGTATGGATTTGTACCATGCCAAACCAGTTTCAGCCAGTACCCCCTCTAGTATCATCACTTCAGCAAACCTTGGTTCTGGCTGTTTGGTCCAAAGATTGTGAAGTATGGTAGACATTTTTATTAGTCTGCCAGTTAATATTGTTGGTGATATCATATGTTTATAAATGATTCTTGGACTAGTGGGTCAGACCTGCTTGCCACTGCTATTATTTGCTTGGAAGTTGGAATTAGTTACAATGTGGTGGTTGCAAATTTATGGAGGATGCTGGGCTATTGTGGTGACCTTAAATGATACTGGGCGCTATAAAAATTATTCTATTGCACCTACTCTTGAACCCACTATCAGATAGATCATCGAAAGGCACAAACTTTCTTTTTTTCAATAATCTGATTTCTTTTTTAGTGAGTATCTTTGAGGTCAGCATGCGCAGCAATAGAATTATGCTTGCCAGATATCTGGTGTATTGTGTTAGTTTTGTTATTCTTTGCCAGCAGCGGACTTCATGCTCTAACCAATATTGTTCTTCTTTTCTGACAGGTATCAAAATGGACTGCTCTATGGAAGCTGACAGTTGACACCCTGTTGTATACTATGTAGTTCACTTTTCCTTTTTGAGGGAAAATTATGTAGTTCTTTTTAAGTTTAGGTCCTTTGCTGACCCTTTGTTATTTTGATCTCAACTGCTGGAACTAGCATAATTGGTATGATTACCTGCAATATATCCAAATGAAAAATTCTAGAGAGTACTGCATCGAAATTTTAATTGTTGCAAAAGAAGTGAACGCTAAAAGGCCAAGATGTCCTAGCATGGAATTACCTTAGCCCCTTAATAGTTTAGTTTAAATGTGATCCACTTTGGTGAAAAGAGGGAGAAAGATGGGGTTGCTGACTAATATGATAACCGGCATTTGAAAATTTGAATTGTGTTAGTTACTGGTCTGAATTTGTCAATTGTAGTCTGTTGTGGCCCTAGTATGCACCTCCTGAGATGTGTTGCTGATGCATGCACAGGATCAGTAATTATGCTGAAGAGATTTGTAGGAACGCTTCTGTTTTACAGAAGGTGGTGCATGCAGGTGTGGTCCATCCATGGATGCTCCGATGATGGACTGAGGTTCAGTATGTTGAGATTTTCAATGGAACCTACAACTATACACTACAGTGGCTGCCAGATTCATATCAGTGATCTTTGTTGGAATGATCCTGCTAATGTTTAGCTCTGGTGTTGTCCTGCTTCTTGTTTGGTGAATTCATGCATGTCTTGATGACAATTGGTCCTGATTGTATCATTACTTGATGGTCTGGCAACCTGACTGAGAATGTAAGCCTCGGTTGGAATTGGTTTATGGGAAAGACAAATGCCCTCAAGGACTATATCAATGAAAATAAATTTCAGCTGAGATTGTGGCCAATTTCCCATTCTTTTGAACTGCATAAATCAGCTTCTTATTTTGTGGCTGCATGATAGTTGTGCGACCATAATTCGAGCAGACAACCTGGTAATCAAGGGGGCAAAAACCTGCAGAGATTCATTGTGAAGCCATTATGGAGCTCTAGTACGGATGCTTCACTGTTTCTTCTTTTCTTTTCTTTCTTTCTTTTTTTTTGCATATAGCCCCTCTTATTTTATATTAATTGCAAGTTATCATAAAATGTTTGTCGTGTTTTTGGCCATTTCTATTTCACTGTCTTTTGGAAGTTTTAACGATAGAGCCATCGTTTAATGCTGCATCTTTTCAATTGAACCGCGTATTTGAGGATCTCAAGTATATTGGATATTTGGACGTAAACAAGAGGCATAGGTAGCAAGCCTTGCTAGCATATCTTAAAAAGATACGAGTAGATGCGAGTAAAACATGGACGGAATGTTTTGTGTATCTCATGGTGTGTGATGGTAGTTTTGCATCGCTACATCGTTTCCTGATAATGTACTATCGATTTACTTCTTGAATGGTTAATATGTGGTCGGAATAGATTGCATCAGTTGTTGCAATGGAATATGTTTTTTTTATGGTGCTTCAGTCCTCATAAAGTACCATTGATGTACTTCTTCAATGGTTCATATGCACTGAAACTATATCAAATCGGGAATATAAATGGCTTAGGCTCAACCATTATATGTCAAGTTTGTTAGGTATTTAAAAGAGAAAAACGATAAGATATGCATTTTAAATTGTCGTCAGCGAGGATGGCATTCATTGGACACCTCGGATCTGTAGCACTGATTAAAAACTTCTGAAAAAATTGCCCTAGTTGCTGGTGCAGGTTCCTGAAATGAACAAATAGACCAAGCGGCTATGGACAGACTTGCAAGATGCAACGTTGTCATCAGATAAAAGAGGCAGAAAGAACTAGAGAAATGCATCCTCGCTGTTTACCTGCTGGGAGAACTGGAGCATGACTAGAGCTGGACACGGGCATCGTCGGCTACCCGCTGGTAGTAGGCATCGTAGGGATGAGAGAGATTAAGAAACTCCAACATGGAGTGGTCGCCAAAGTCGTTAGCCATCCACTTCTCCAACTGAGGTCTGTACTCGACCACGTAGCTCGCCGTGATTTCAGTGAGACTCCCGACGTGGTGGCTAGTCGATCCTACAAGTCATCCTCGCAACGGTCACGAACGAAAAGGCTCATTTTTGTAAATTTTTTTGTTCCGTATCGTTGTACAGATTTTATGGCAAATAAAGTTTAGTGACTATTGTGCATTTATTGTGACTATTGTGCTAACGCGCAATTTATTTTTTTTTTTTTTTTTTTTTTTTTAAACAAAAAAAAATAGAAGACAATGCCGTTAGACCAGGAAGATTATGATGTTGCCTTGAAAGCTTGGCACGTAGCTCTGGAGACTTATATTTGATTCGCGATCAGAATTAAAATTGAAATTGAAATTAGAATGGTTTGAAATTGAAATCGA
Organism: Elaeis oleifera; assembly: GCA_000441515.1. NCBI lineage: Eukaryota > Viridiplantae > Streptophyta > Magnoliopsida > Arecales > Arecaceae > Elaeis > Elaeis oleifera. The sequence continues at coordinate 178,330 of KE504992.1, read as the reverse complement.
AATGGTCAAATCTTTCGAAACATTTGGTTCGTGATCGAAATCAGAATCGGAATCGAAATTGGAATAAAAATTTGAAGTCATAGATGAGAGTAGGGATTGAGTTTTATGTAGATTGGACTATTCTCATTCCACTCCGAAATCAAAATGAAAATGAGACTTCTCCCAACCAAACGGTAGGAATGGGAGTTATTATTTCATTTCGATTTCAGATCCTATTTCTCCCAACAAAACACCTTTGTTCCTGATATCAAGCTCAAACTAAATTAAAATACATTTGTAAGTTCCACCTATGCAAGCAGTTCTGTTTATCAGATTAGGGAGTCAATATATACTTGTCGGTACCAGGTCTCCCGCAAAGATATAGTTGGCAACATTGCTCATTTTATATGAATCAAGCTTGTTAGAGAGTTTTAAGTAATTTAAGGTCTGATCAAGGACTTTTTTCGAAAAAACTGATTAATTCCTGCAAGTTACTTTCTTGTACCATGCACCGTCGGGACACATTTAGCGCATCCAAGATCATGCAGGCGTGGGCGCTGGGAGCTTCACTTGCTTGACGCGGTGGCGACGGCGGCCGGAGGTGGCGGCGGCGAAGAGGAGAAGAGGAAAGGTGAAGACGACGGATAGCGGCGGGACGGAAAGAAGTGGAGGGTCGGACACGGTGTACTGGGAAATAACGGAAGTCCCCGTTAGTTTACTGTTCCGTTAACAGTGCCTTACGATTCTTTCATTCAAAGTACCGCTGAGGTGGCAGGCTGTAGAGGCTCTGCCTTGTACTCTACCATATAAACATTGCTATAGAATTTCCCCTTTCTATTTTATTCCCGAAGTCTCTCCGTCTCGTCGGTCGGTCGCCATGAGCTTCGATCTGGTGCTCAAGCCGTCGTGCGAGGGGTGCGGGTCGACCTCGGACCTCTACGGGAGCAATTGCAAGCACACCACCCTCTGCCGCTCCTGCGGCAAGACCATGGCCGAGAACCGCGGCCGCTGCCGCATGTGCGGCGCCTTCATCACCAAATTGATCAGGGTATGCCCCCTTCCGTGACCTCTCGCGGAGCCCTAACCTTTTCCATCCAGTTCGCCTCGTGTTCTTTAGGGTTTGATCCGTCTTGGAAGATTAGGGTTTTGATCGCTTGCATCCGGCTTTGTTCAACTCGATTCACGATGGGAGTGAAAAAAGATGATATCTCGATTGAATTTTGTTCCTTCAGTTTAGGTTTGAGAAAAGATTTGGAAGAAAGAAAATCTCATTGTGTAAAGGAAAAGAAACTAAAAATCACACATATTAGATGGCAGAACAATCAATGGAATACATTTTTGGTGGTAGAGGGTTACTTTTTGCAGTCCGAGACATGCTTTAAATTTCACCACAGGAGAATTCTCAAAAACATAAAACGGCAATGGGAGAACAAACAACTAAATACAGGCAACTGGTATTTTCTCATCGATCTGGGCTTAGTTATGTGGAACCTAATACGTAGTTTCGAAAATAGGAGACGTCTTGGGTGGTATGAATTATGATGGTCAAAATCAATAAGTATTACACACGCACACCCCAAATTAGAATCTCAGGGAACAGATGGATGTAACGAGTAGTCCTTAGCCCTGATTAATGACTGTAATAAGATATATAGGCTTTTGAAAAAAGAGGAAGAAGAAGAATCTATTCTTATTTTTCCAAATTATTCATATTCATGCTCAGGTGTCCTTGAGAAGGGTTTTCACCTTTTGCCTAGTTATATAGGCTCCAAATGCACAAAAACTTGGAGACTTAGACGTAAATAAGATAATTAAATTGTTATAGTTATTTATAGCTGAAGAGATATAAAAGAGGTATTATGTCATTGACCTGCACATAATTCAGAGGGATTTGATCTTCTTGTTCGACCTCTTGTGGCACTTGTATCAATGGTGGATGCAAAAGATGGGTGAAATAACTTCTTGAGCAATTATCTGTTTCAAAGATGGTTGTAAGATGATATGTGAGAAAGAAGAAAACTTGATTGTAACCCTGCATTGTGCAGGAGTTTAAACATGTGGATATCATTTTGAGTGTTGGAGGTGTTGTACTGGCATTTCAAATGGGCAAGATTACATGAAACTAAGAGATATGGCATCACCATCCTAGTTATTAAGCCACAGGGACTTGGCCTATTCAAGTCACCTTTTGTTCAAATATATAAATGGTGGATGAAAAAGTTGGGTGGAATAACTTTTTGAGCACTTATATGTTTCAAAATAATTGCAAGATGAAATGGGACAAGAAAGAAATCAACTTTAGTCAATAAATAACACTGCATTATGCAAAACCATTACACTTACATTCAAATCTACAAGTTTATAGCTTTAGGTTTTGTATGAGAAAATCCTTATAATATTAAGTAACACTCCATAATTTAATTGTGAACATGAATGTAAATGACAATGTTCAGTTTTTCTATGAGCGAATCCCTACAACATTAATTTATAAATTTATAATTCTACCATGAACATGAACATAAAGGACAAGCCCTTTACTATTGATTTGGGGTTGACTATATTGGATGCTTCTATACTGATCGGATTCATTGGGTGCCAAGTTTTGAAGATTTAAAGCTGTCTTCAGCTAGTGCATAGATTTCCTTTTAGTCTTCATTGCTCCCTTTTCTTATCTGATAGTTCAACATGTCTAGTACAGAATGCAGAGGTAAGCATAAAGGCACCTAAGTTGGGTAAGCATAAGGGCACCTAAGTTGCTTTGTCTTTTTAACTCTTAGTGATTCCAATATATGGATTATGAAGCTTCTTGACGGACCCATGAGTTTGTTTTCACCCCCTGACTTTAGTTGCCCCCATGTGGAAAATACATCTTCTGCAAATTGGATGAATTGACATTCATTTGAATCCATTCGTTATTTGGATAAAATCTTATGCATTCTACTTTGTGTCAACAAATTAATCATTTAATGCCAAGTAAACATGAATTGCTACTTTGTTGTGTCTCAGACTCTTGTTGTTACCTGTCTTAAAATGTGAATTTCTGGAAGACCTTGAAAGTTGCAAAACTTTGTTTTTTGGATGTAAATTCTGATATAGTAGAAAATGAAAAGCTATAGTATCACTGTCATAATTTCCCACATGGTTGCATTCTTTGTTTTGCTGGATGCCTTTCTCTTCCTAAAATTGCCTTTCTTGGTACAAATCCAGAGGGTTGATCTTAGGTTGAAAACCAGCGATATTGATGCTATATTGATATTACAAACTTTGTGCCCTATGGTTGGTCTTGTTCAGATTGGATTAAGTTTGTTTGTTAAGTTTAAACTTTTTTGTCTGTGAGATCTTTCTTCCCGTTGCAAAACAAACAGTTTCGAACAAAAATTCCTTAGGGATCAGTGCTCCATCCCTGCATCCTTTTTCAACATTAAGAGATGAACCTAGCAGAAAGTTGGCATAACAACCAAGCATTGCCCTCCTGCCAGTTTCATGATCTCCGCTGACTTGGCACATATCCTCAGTCCTCTGTAAAAATGTTTTGCCTTAAATTTATCTTATATTTTACACCATACACCTTAGAACCTAGTAGGAAGTTGGCATAACAACCAAGCATTGCCCTCCTGAGCCAGTTTCATGATCTCCACTGACTTAGCACATATCCTCAGTCCTCTGTATAGATGCTTTGCCTTCAAAATTTATCTTATATTTTTACAACTATACACCTTTATTTTCGACAGATTTTCAATGTAAAAATAATACATAAGGCATTGTGGATCTTGGCATAATGTTGTGATAAACTAGTGGCTAGTCATGAAAGCTCTACAACAAGGTCAGAAACTTCATTTCATTTCCAAATTTTGGATGAACAACATGGGTTTGGTTTTGGCAGGGTGGTGGTTTCGATGTTCTTACTCTAGTTTCAGCAGTTCAGTTGAAAACTATAGATAACTGAAAAAAAAAAATTACAATAGGGTGAACAACAATGTAATCAGTCAAGAATAACAAATGGATATTGGTTGAAGATATATGTTTAGGAACTTAAAATATGTTATTTTGTTCTCTTGATTTTTTTTTAAAAAAGAAAAGTTATTCTTAAAAAAATTCCAAAGCAGTCTTATTCAAAATATACTATATTATTGGCCATCTAATATATGTTAAAAGAATTGACTCTGAAATTTGAACTCTAATATAGCCAAATATATGTAAAAAAATTAGTTTTGCTCAGAATGTTTTGAAAACTTGCTAACTTATTGTTTTGTTTTGGGAAAATGTTTCCCAACATTAAAGAAATGAAGAAAATGCTATAATTTATTTTGGGCCAAACTCTGATATGGACCCCATCCAGGATCAGGTTTGTTTGGAACTAATTTTTTCCTCCTGGTTTCAGAGTTCTGAACAAAACTTGCCAGCATGTTCTAAACCCAAAGGCTTTCCTCTACTGGGTTTTGTCCTTGTTGGAGGGTGTGAAATTATTTGCAGCCATAGTTGACAGGGCATTTTTGAAGCCACTTTGTCATTAACTTGCAGTTGACATTTTTACACTTTAATTTTCTCCCTCTTTCTTAGTAAATGATATAGTTTATTTGGTTCATGAATTTTCTAATATGTATACACACATTAATCCCTATTCAAAATTTTGGTCACTGAAATATTATGTGATTTCTTATTCTGCTTATCAACCCATTCTGAAGGTCATGGGATGGGAACTTATGGTTCTTGCATGCATCTTCTCTCTATTTCTTGTGGCTTTTGCATCTTTGGCACAAGTTTTTTACATAGTTGATTTTCCTTTTTCTAGTGTCTTTCTTCCTCAACTCGTATCATGATTTGTTTTGTTTTTTGTTTTGTTTTTTTTTTTTAACATTGCCTTTTGTGTCCCAACATAGATTTATGAAACCAATAAAGCCTGATATCATGATGAAGATCAATTCTTGTTAATATAGGATGTATTTAAATTCAATATCTTCTGCACCATACCAACTAAGGACTGACTTGTTCATGTTGCGATCGGTACAGTCGTGGAGTGTCATTCTAATTTGCTGAAGCCATGTGGTCAAAAGCCACCTTTGATATCAGCTCGACTCCAAGGCCCTGGTCAAGGTTCTCCAAGCAATGGAAAGTGCCCTCTGTTTGGATGAGGCCATTTGTTTTCTACTCAAGCTCCATCATGAGCTTGTTCACAATCTAGACATTCACATTTTTCAAACAAAGAATTTGTTGAAACAAATTGTAGCCACAGGTGCTATTTGGTTATTGGGTCGCATCCGGATTTGTTAAGGCTCATACACATTATTGGTCTGGGTCCCAAGTTTTAATCAAACTTCTTCATTCAAGAACTAGGTTAGGACCGGGTATGTTATGACCTGTATTCTACTTGACACTTGTCGGGTTTGGATTAGGTCTCAGTACAAGTATGAAGTGGGTGCCAGTGTTTGGTTAGCCAATTCCCTTTATGTCCTCAGAACAATTTACTAAGAGCATATCCTCAAAAGTAAACTATACATTATTAACTTGGCAAACTATCATGTCTGAATTGGTTCTGGATCCAAGTCATTTCGGGTTCATAAAATTAGTCCCATATTCTAATGTATTATGTGGTCGAATCACCTTGTGTCTGGGCAGGTACTCTTCTACTAGATCCTGATCTATTCTAGACCCAAAATGTTTTATGGGTTTGTCTTCAGATCCATTCCTGACTAGTAGGTCTGCAGGTCTGTATTGGGTCCAAGTTTGTGTGTCACAGTGCCATTTCTACTGGTAACTTATGCTTTTCGTTCAATCACTGTAAAAAGAATTGATTATTTTATTATCATGGTTCTCAGTAAAAGAAAATTCCGTTTGGAAGTCCTCAAGAAGTTGATTTCTTGTCATGTGGATCTCTCTTATTTATACACATGCTTTTATCCTAATTTCTAAAAGGAAGCAATTTTATTAAACAACAGAAGTCCATTGATGGTTAGCATTTCTATATTCATTAATCAACTTCTTAAGTAATTCAGAACTGGTTGTACTTCTGGACCAATGAGATCACATGTCTCTTCTGAGATGGCTATATAAGATATTCGAATTATGCTTTCTTTTTTTTAATTAGTTTCTCTCCAGCGTTGACATAACGCATATGCTTTTTTGTATGTCCACATCCTTGGTTTCATTCAAGTTCATGGGGTTTTCTCTGCTTTTTCCTGCTCCTCATCAAAGGCTTGATACTTCTTTTGGATTTGATTTTCTCCCGGTGGTTCTTGTTTCCTTCTTTGTTTGCTAAAACATTTATTCTTTTGTCATCTCTACAGGAGTATAATGTCCGAGCAAGCGCCAATGCAGACAAAGCTTTCTATATTGGTAGATTTGTCACAGGTTTGCCTCCTTTTTCAAAGAAGAAGAATGCAGAGAATAAATGGTCTCTTTACAAGGAAGGGCTTCAAGGACGGCAGCTCACTGACAGTTTGCGGGTATGCACTAATCACAGCCATCCTTCTTGCAATTAATGTGCTGATTAAAATTGTAACATATGCCAATAAATGTCAAGAAGTTGAAAGTAAATAATTCTTTGGAAGTTATGCTCGAACTCCTTAGTTGGATGAATAATGTTTGATTCAATGTTGCTTAGAGGATAGCTGAAAACCCTACACATTTTGCATTTGCTGCCTCCGCCTCCTAACTGTCATCAGTCTTGGTGCTTGAAACATTGATAATGTCCCATAACATGCCAGATGATGCTTTCCCCAGTGACTTTTCCTTTCCTCACATTAAAGTATCTAGTCTGAAGGAGGCCCTCCATGTACTGGATGTCTTTGTCCTTAGAGCACAGGGTTATTTGTTGTAGACTTGATGGATGACAGCAATTTCATCAAATATCAAATCATTTGGCTTTCAATTCTTTATTTCGAATAAACTCTTTTCTTTCTATCAAGTGCAAGTGATCAGCGAACTCAAATATGTTAAAATTTGATTAATATAAAAATGAAATCCATATAGGAAAAGGGATTTTGAAAATTCCTTTTTCCCCTTAGCTACCTTTTGATAATCAGAAAATCACATTAATTTTGTTATTTTAGATAAATTGTATTATTCTGCAGTTGGTTAAGTTGATTTGCTCAATTTATTTCATGTGGCGTAAGTGGAGTATCCTGTACTCCTTCTAAAGGATTATAGTTAAGATCTTGAATTGGATTCCTTTGTTGATGATGATCGGAAGTGAATTTTTCTGTGAGTAATGTGCTGAGGAAAATGGCCATTAAATTTTTGTTGACAGATTTTGGTATGCTAGATAGTCCAGACATGGCTTGATAGTTATGTTTATGATTATTGCCACATTAGAACAATGAAATTGTTGATATTAGAATAGGTTGGATAATTTGAAGCAATTGGAATTATAGGCTATTTGACTAAAGTTTGTTGGCCTGTGTCTAGTGAAAGCTAGATAAGGTTCAACTTGGAGTTATTGAATGAACCACATTTAAGAGAACTAAGGAACAAAAATTACTAAAAGCATCCTGGGTAATCTCTTCTTTTTTTGATCCCTTCACAAACCACCCCACCCAACTTCTTTTCTCTTCCCTTCATCCCTCCCTCCAGGGGTCATACTACAAAGTAAAGGACAATGAGTAAATGACACTGTCTTTTCTGGGTTCTTCAAGGAATTATATTGGCAACTTTAACTAGTTTCTGGAAGTAGTTTAATTTGGAGCTTAGTCTTTGGATAAGATGATATATCATCTCTGCAGGAGTGGTAGTTTGGGTGGATGCCAATTTGGGACATTTAAGCTTGTTCATTTTTATACAGTACTTGTTTTAGCAGTCTGACATTTTTGCTGTCTTGCTTGTCTGTTTGACCAATTTGTATGTACTGATCAATGGAATTGCACAGGAGAAGTTCAAGAGCAAACCATGGATTTTGGAGGATGAGACTGGTCAGCATCAGTATCAAGGTCAAGTTGAGGGTTCACAATCTACAACTGCAACTTACTATCTGTTAATGTTGCATGGCAAGGAGTTCATTGCTATTCCTGCTGGTTCTTGGTATGCATTAGTCCTGAAAAGCTTTGCATGTTCCCTCCCTTTTTTTCTGCTGTTGGTTTTTTGCACAGCATTTTCTTAGTCTTTTTATATCAATTATAGTTTGTTCTTTTTATGGATGAGAAAGTAGCAATCAAATCATTTAGTTTGTCAAAGTGTTGAATTCTATTAGAAGCCTACATGCATTATATGAATCAACATATGAGTTGTCTTCATGATTTTGGTCACTCTATAGCTGACACTAACTGTAATTTGCACTTCCGAGTAATTGTCATGTTATATAGTTGATATATACATGTTAACCCTAAAATAAAGGAACTTTTGATTATTGTTATTCCTTCACAGGTACAACTTTACCAAAATTGCACAGTACAAGCAATTAACACTGGAAGAGGCTGAGGAGAAGATGAACAAAAGGAAGAATAATGCAACTGGATATGAAAGATGGATGATGAAGGCAGCAACTAATGGAGCTGCTGCTTTTGGTGAATTGTTGAAGAAGAGCGAAGGCGCGAGCAGTGGTGGGGCTGATGCCAGTCGTGCTAAGAAGGAAAAGCAATGATGAGGGAGATCACTCTGATAAGGGTGAGGAAGATGAGGAAGAAGAGGAGGCAAGGAAGAATAGACTTGGACTTACCAAACAAGGTGTTGATGATGAAGAAGAAGGTGGAAAAGGGGGCGACATTGATCTAGATGATGATGACATCGAAAAGGTAGGATACTTAATGTGACAACGAATGATTTTAGTCTTGAATCTGTATTTGTGCTTGTCTTTTGGTGCTTTTTCTTTGAGTCATGGGTAAGGCTGCAAATGGGTCAGGTTGACCCGTGATCCGATCCAGCCCAACCCGTTTAGATCCGATCCAACCCATTTTAAAGGACCTGCAAGGCCAGGTCGGGCTCCAAAATTGGATCCGTTTCAATATTTCGGGTCGGATCTGGGTTGACTGAATTCGGACCCGACCCGATCCGAATTCAGTATTGAATCCAACATGTAAACTATAAAGGAAATAGAGTGGGATTAGAATTTCGAATGTTCTTATAGCATTATTATTTTTATACAATTTTATTAAATTTGACTGGGAGATTTTGAAAAATTGCTTATAAATTAATAGTTAAAGCAAAGTAATATTATTTTTTTTCATAAATTTCACATATGTTGGTTTATCATACGAACCGAGCCTGACTAAAATTTGGATCCGAGCTGGATCCAACATTTTTAGATTGGGATCGGGTTATACATGGACCCGACCCGATCCAAATGATCCAATGGGGCAGACTTTTTGATCATAGACCCGACCCAATCCGATTTTCAATTGGTTGGGTCTGGATCCAATATTAGGGTCCGATCAAGAAATCAGATCGGATCGGGATCATTTATGACCCAATCCAACCCGACCCATTTGCACCCATGGAATGCCGTACCGGCCGAATCGCCCGGTACGAGGCGGGCCGAACCGTCCCGACGGGGAATCGAGACGGTTCTGGCATGCAAAACGGCACATGCCGGTGCCGGGGAAGAAAAAGAGAAAGAGAGAGAAATAGAGAGAGAGGGAGGGAGGAAGAAAAAGAGGGAGAGAAATTGTCGGAGGGTCGTCGGAGGGCAGCCGTGGCCGTCGAGCGGCAGAAAGGGCTCCGCGGCTCCGTGCAGAGAACAGGGCGATCCGTCCCTGTTCTCGGGTTTTTTAAAAAAAATCTTTCAAAGTGAAGTCGGCATGGGGT
>KE504992.1:150515-163580 GCA_000441515.1 Elaeis oleifera | reverse complement strand
AAAGAACTCTAACGCCTCTTAGCAATTTAAAAACTCTCCGACCCCACCCCCCCGTCCTCCCTCCCCTCTCCCCACTTTTTCCTGTCGGTACGGTTCGGTACCGAACCGCCCATACCGTCCGGTTTTGGGCGGTATGGACGCGAACCGGACCGAACCGGGCGGTTCGGGGGGTTTCGAAAAAAGGTCCGAACCGGACCGGTAAGGCGCCGGTTCGGCTCGGTACGCCATGTACCGGGCGGTTCGGCCCGGTACGGCGAACCATTATTCTGCTTATCAAGCTGATTTTTTGGATTTGATTGCTTGTCCTCACAAAAAATTGTTGAGCAGTTATGCATCTGTTATTGGGCATTCTTTATTTTCCATTCTGCCTCGCTTGTATGGTTAGCCATACGCTGTATAATACCCATTGCCTTCTAAAATGAACCATCATAATTTGAAGAACATGGGTTTTCTGAAGAAGGTAAAAATAAACGTTAAGAATGTCTAAAACTAATTCATTGTTGTGATGTGGACTCGAAGAGAGAAGTTTAAAAAAGTGTAATTGATATGAGAAAAGCCCCATACCATGTATTGCTAGTCCATACATAGATATAGGGCATATATAATTTGTACCATAACATATTGGGTGATTGCAGTTGAAAGCCTCAAATTATTTGAGCTCCATCATGCGTCAATTTTGTTGCTGGATGAAGTCCTGTTTTCTTCCGATATTGTGTGAGCTTTATATAGTTACAAGTAAACAAACTCTACTGAACAATGTGATATAATCCTATGACATCTAACAATCCTGAAAAACTGATCTATTCCTAAGAGGGCTCAAACTTCACTTAATGATTGAGGATGCATTTAACTTGTATAATTTGACTCAAAAAAGGGCTCCTAACTACCTTAACACTCACCCACTTTCCTAGAAAGCATTGAATTCTAACTTTGACTAAATATATCATAAAAAAATAGTTTTTTGGCTATCATTTGCTTAATTTGGGTGTTATCTGCCATCAAGGTTGATTGCTTTATTGTACCGGCTTCGTGCTTGATCCCAGTATATCTTCTCATGATAAATTGTAGTCTTTCTAGCTAAACTCGATTGCTTCTTTTTGACAGAGTAGCTGTATTGGAACGGGCCAAGGTTTGCAATGTTGATGTATAGATGCATTGTTTTTAATGGGCAATACGGTACCGTATTGTTACCAAACCAACGCATACCAGCACCATACCAACTTGGTACAGGTATGCTTTCCAGTACCAAGATTGCAAATCTTGGAATGGGCATTAAAATAGGCCATTTATGGAGGGAGCTTCACATGCTAGTTGGACATCATCTGAGCTTCACCCCAATAGGATGTTTGCTGACAAGAGCAGCACATTACACAATACCTTACCAATTTAAATTTTCCAATTAAAACCTAACCATGTGTATTTGACACTAGATCAAGGTTTACAGTATCTTGTTTCAGACTTAAATCAAACAAAGTATGGTATGCAGGCACTGTATTGTGTGCTATATCAACAAAGGACATTAACCAACGTACTTTGACATTGCCAGTTACCCCAAGTATGCCTCCTATTTTTTTTTTTTTGCCTTTCTTGTGTTTTGTCTTAATGCTGCTAGTAGTTCCAAGCTTGTGTCTCAACTTATTCCCTCCTTGAAATGGTGCAGAATGAGTTAAATACACACTAAAACCTCCTCTTGAGTGATACAGGCACTACTTGGTTCAGTCTGGTTTGGGACTTTAGGGGCCTACTTCATTGGTCCAGGCCTGACTCCCTGAATCTAGGTCATACTGGCCGCTTCTGCATTGGCTTTGGGTGGGTCCACTAGTAACTGGCTGCTATGAGCTGCATTCCAGACCTTGTACTAGATGCTTGTAGTTGTTAAGCCATGCCAATTGGTACAAAGTTTCCTTGCGCTTCATCTTCATAAAGGAAATCCTGTTATTCCTTTCTTTCCAAATGCAACCTCCAGTCCCCTCCCATAAAAATAAATAAAAAATAAATAAAATAAATAAATAAAAGGCCATAACAAGTTGGTCCTGAGCAAGTTGAAGGGATGCTGGGACCCAATTCCTCCAGTTCGTCAGCCTGGTGCAGCTGTTTCGTCCATATAACCACAGAAAGGAGAGCCATTACCAATGGCCCATTCTTCTTAGGCAAAACCTCATCTGTATGCATACTGTTTTTGAGACGCAGCAGCATGAACATCCTTATCTTCCCAGGAACAGCAGGAGTCTGCGGCGCTCTGAGAAATTGTTGAAGGAAACATCAAATTTTGTAGATATGTCCGCTTGAAGTTCTCAAACCTGTCTGTAGCATGACCATAACACATGGCAAGGGTTGGATGCTTTTGTCCCATTATGTGTTATGCATGTGAATCGATAGTCAAAACTCAAAAATTATCAAGTAGTAATTGTGAATTGGGTTGCCATCCAGAAATTGAGGCATAGTACTTACATGGCAAATTTTAGTGCATTGTAGAACCAACACATGTTCTCTCGATGCTGTATTGCTTGAGCTAATGATTATGATGACTTATAATGATTAGCTACATCTAATCTTCTTGTCCTCACGTCTTGAAGATATAGTAATGTATTAACACCCGGATTTGATGGTTATACATAAGCATGGTAAGTTCTGCTTTGAACTTATTCATCTTTTAATTGTGTATCAAGCAGTTGCCATGTGTATATATTGAGAATTCATTAGTCACTGATATGAACACTGCCATCTGCTATCAGTATTCATGTGGACTAAACAGCAGTGTCTGAACATTAAAAGAAACAGCAGTTTGGTTGAGTTACTAAAAATGCCTGAAATGTTTGTGTGACTGAAGATTGAAGTCCACCCTAGCTAGAATAAGTCTGGCCACTTTGAGTTGCTTATACTTGAATGGATTAATATAGTTTTGCATTTATATTCAACTGATCTGGGATAGTTATGATCTGATACTCTGGTATGACAAAAATACTCTTGGTTTGAGTTTTGCACTTTTAGCCTAGGAGATTTTATGCATCTATTTTTTGCTATAAAAATTAATTCATGTGACTTTTTGTTAGTTATACTTAGGAGCAGGAAACCTTTTTAGTAACTTGTATTTTGCTCTTATTAGAGTTAATTAATCATTTTATTTATTCTGTAAGATAGTTTTCTAAGAATAAGAGTCACTGTCATTCAAATTGCAAAGGTTTACTCAAATATTGTAATATTTTCAGGATGATGAGGATGAAAATGAAGAAGATGGTGGATTGAGTAAATCTGGAAAAGAGTTAAAGAAACTGCTTGGACGAGCTGCTGGACTAAATGAATCAGATGCTGAGGATGATGATGAAGATGACGATGTAAGTGCAGTTGAGCCTTCAAGAACTCCAGAGATTTTGATAAGTCTACTTTTTCTATTGCATACACAGCATATTTGAGTCTGGGTTGCAATGTATCATGATCTTATTACCAGAACTGATCCTGTAATATGTTTTGGGGATTTTAAAAACCTAGGCTTGCATGCTTTAATGATTGATTTGTAATTTATATTGTTCAATGGCTCCAATTTATTTATATTAAGTTCATCTGCTTAATTATGCTGTGAAGATGTAACATGAATGCCATTGAGCTTTCATCTTCTGCCAAAAAGTTGCATTCTTATCCCATTTTGATGCTCGCTTTTTTGTCCATCCAGGAAGATGAGGTTGGCATGTCACCTGTGCTTGCTCCAAAACAAAGGATACACCTAAGGATGAACCTACTGATAGCAGTCCATCAAAACCAGTACCTCCTCCTGGATCTGCCCGGGGCACACCAGCTGCATCCAAATCATCAAAGACAAAGAGGAAAAGTGAGGAGGTGAAGTCTTCTAATGGTGCACCTGTGAAGAAGGTCAAGACGGATAACGTATGTCTTTTCTTTTTTGAAATTTGATCTTTAGTTTACACAAGACCACTACATGGCTATCACGCCTTGTTTGCTTGACTAAGAAGCCATGGCTTCTTTGGTTTAGGACTCAAAATCATCAGGTGTTAAGGATGAGCCTCCCTCTTCCACTAAATCTAGTGCGCCTGCAAAAGGATCCAGTTCCACATCTGCTAGAACTGGACCAACATCTTCTGTGGCTCCAGTTACGGAGGAGGAAATTAGGACTGTTCTTCTTTCAGTGGCTCCCGTGACTACACAGGACTTGGTTGCTAGATTCAAGGCCAGACTGAAATCGCAGGAGGTTCGTTGTTTACTCTCATTTCTTTGGACCATATAATTGGGACAAGGCTTGGGAATTGTTGTCAATGATTATCTTTATATTCTTTTCTATACTGTAGTTGTTTATGCATATTCTTTTCACTCCTTAACTGTAGCTGTAATTGTTAAGCACCAAATGCAGCACTTTAGTCTTGAAATGACTGAGATAACCTGATGTCTTAGCCGATTTATTAAATATTCTATGAACTGATACTATGAAAGATATTAATTTATATTGATGAAGATAGTCCGTAAGTCCAGGCCAATATTAAATATCTTGTCTTGTTTTTTTGAGCATCCATTATCATACTGATTGATATCTTCACTGAGATCTTGGCCAGGATGAAAATTATGGTAAGCTTGATAGGCCTAACCTACTCCCTGGACCAGGTTTTGGCTGCTTGAGCTGGGCATAGTAGCCAATCTTCCCTGAGCTTTGTTTGAAATTTCCAGCTGAACTTGGATGTGGCCATGGCTTGTCTTAGGCACGGCCATTGGTCCAATGTGTCCCTTTGATTTCCAGACCATTGATACATATGTACTGATAAAGTGGTTATAAGCATTGGCTGGTGTGAAACTGGCATCGGTGACAGTGTTATTCACATAATCTAGTGTGAACACATGGTCAGATTAGTTATTCTGCCGCATCTCAGATGAATGGTAGCTCTTCTTGTGTCTCGGGTCAATTTAACATTGTTGTGGCAGTGGAAAAACATTGATCATTTAGATTTACTAGTAGTGTTTCCTTCTGTTATAGGCTTGACAAAGGAGTTTCAAGACTAATTGTATTACTAAGAGCATCTTGTAGATCTTTTCTCATCTGATGCACACTGTTTTGTAATAGCTCTGTGAATGCTAACTGGACTGTCAACTGGTTGGCCTCCTATAGAGGAGACGTTTTGGCTCCAAATCTGGGTGGTGGCACCCGTATTTAAAAACGCTTCATCTTTTTCCATTCGAGTATTTAATCTCACCGTGTTTTCATTAAAAATCAGTTGTTTTGTAGCGCCTCATGCAGTCTAATTAACTGCTATTTTTCTTTCCTTTCTTTCATTTTCAATTTCCAATCTTTTGTATGAATTTTGTTCCTAATGGCTGGATGCATTTATTACTGCAGGATAAATCAGCTTTTGCAGATATTTTAAGAAGAATATCAAAAATACAGAAGACCAATGGCCACAATTATGTTGTGTTGAGAGAGAAATGAATCGAATGTTACCAGTACAATGTTTTCTGGTGTTGATCTTTTGAATTGTGATAAAGATTAAAAGGGGTTAAGAACAGGATTGAGCAACTTCCTTCATGCACAACTTCTGTTGTATTTGGACGTTAGGACAGATTCTGTTCAAGCTTTCTATTTGATCATTTCTTTCACAAACCAATTGTGTACCTTCACTTTGAATCAGTCTCTTGTATTTCGGATGCAGAATTGCTTGCCTTATGAATTGTGCATCTTTTAAAATCTCATAGTTTGTGCGATGAGGGTTAAAACACCGCGTCATTCTCTATCGCCTGAAATGGGACATCTTTGAAGTGCAAGCGCACACAATGGATAAAGTAATGCAATGATAAAGTGGAGGCCATTTCTATCATTATATGACCAGCGATCATCCTAAGTTGCATACAATTTCTCAATCCAAAGTAGGTCGAGGCTAGATTGGGGACGTTCTCTGCCCCAGTGTTAAGTGGTTCCTGGCTAGTTGGGTTAGTTGATTGTGTCAGGCCGGGCTCCGAATGTCATGCTTGGGGTCTGATGGAGCTATTAATTGAACGAGTTGGTCTATAATCAGTGTCTGTCGGGGCTTTTTTGGGTGTCTTCTTTGAGAGATGGTGGGAAATACTTTCAAATTGGGATCATGTTTTAGAGAGAGCAGTGTTTGCAGGCATGGTATTTCCACTGTCATACATACCCTTGTGCGGAAGTATCCAATAGTTGTTAAGCTGTTTTAAGGTTTTTTTATCACATTCGTCCTTTTTCTGAAGGAGCAACAGCTGCATTAAGTGAAAGATGGCAACAGTTTACATGATACTGTAGACTGAACCACAAAACCAGGAGCCGAACCAGGAAAATAAGGCCCCGGTGCAGAACCATCTGCGGTGATTGACCCATGCAGGACTGAGGTGCGATGCATAAAGAAAAAAAATTTTGTCAGTCCTATACGGAAACCAATCATTATGGGCGGTGTGCATGGTTCTGCACCGCCCGCGGTGCATAAAGAATTTTGCTCAAACACAGAACAAAGCAGCCATATTTACAATAATCGCGCGTAGAGTAAGCAAAGAAATAATAGTAGACATCAGGATCCATAAGATGTATGGTTAGTGCAGAACCGGTAGGTCAGCAGACATTAAATTGAAGGGATAGAGGCTGATACAACTGTGCAGATTGATACGGTAGCTGCGGCATAGGATGTAAAGTGAAAACCATAGTCTGCTGTGGAGTTGTAGCATACAGAAGAGCTCTTTGAACATACATATTGGGCATCTGCACATGAATAATCCTGTGAATGAAACAATCCAAGTCCAAATACCTTCCTGCATTCGGGCCCCGAATCTGAGACTCACAAAGTAGAATCTCAGATGAAAAGAGAACACAAACACAACCAAGCTGTAGAGAAACATAATATAGCACCAACAACTGACATATAACCAAAGTAGCACCTGTGCTGGTGAGGAGGCTAAGAATAATATAAGTTAGATACAATAGCCAATAGTGAAGATGAAGTCCCAAAAAACTAAGAAGATGAAAGACACTCCAGCAATACTGCTTCAACATTCCTTGTGCTATTTATGTATTCTTCCTTTAAGATAGCAAATTCACATGGAGAAACCTAAACAGTTGTTTCAACTACCCATGAAAGCTCGAATCAGGGCATCACAGGCATAGGTAAATTAAGAATGAACTCAACAGTGTCAAAGGCGAAACGATCCCTATGGCCATCCTCAAAGCCTTTGGAAGCACAGAAAATAGATCAAAGCCGACCCAAACCACATCAGTGATGATCCATGGTCACAGTTTGAACCAGAAGGCTTGGGGCCTTCAGCCACTTCTTGAGTAGCATCATCCATCTTCTCCTTTTGTGCTGTTGAAGCCATCTGCCCACCTGCTAGTGCCTGAGGCTGCACTTCAACATGGAGTTTGAGACCATTCTTGCAGTTGTTTGGATTGCTGCTGGTGAAATAGCGTGATGCTTCCACATCAAGGCTCACTTTGTTTAGCCCTTCTGTGAACATCCTAATGGGGTTGCGAAGATCACATGACTCGAATTCCTCCCTGCTTCGCAGCTCAGTGATGCTTTCTTCAGCTGTGGAGTATGCGAACCCTGAGAAATAGAGCAACATTTAAAAGTTCGATATTGAAGAATGATTTGAGTAGGTGGTAGACCGTGGGACTCGAAGATTCAGTAAATATCTATAGCATTTCGTAAATGATTCAAGAATTTAGAAATGGATGTTATAAAAGATGTCAATTATTTTGTCCCTACATGGGAAAATCAAACCTAAGAAGCAATAAAACAAACAGGAACAACGACGTAACCCCAAACAAATGACAGTGCACGAATATATTTTAAGAATTTTGTGATTCTAAAACGACTGAGTTATTATTTGAATAATTGATGTTTGGAAATAGCTTGAAAAAGCCACTTGGCTTATGGAAAGTTTCAAAGTGAAGGATCAAAAAACAAAAGAGAAATATATAATGGTTGATTTCAGTGTATGTTTGTAACTACGATAAGAAACTCCTACTTTGAGGGAATTGAAGAGAGAGAGAGGGAGAGAGAGTGGCAGGAAGAATTGGTCTTACAAATGCTATCTCCAACCCTGAATATCCTGTTAACGGCCCAGGCAGCAATGTCAGTAGTGGCGTCCCAACCTGGATCATCACCAACCACATGGTGAACCCCTTGTGTTGCTCCACAAGTCCTTATTCCTCCCCCTCCATTACCTAGAGTCGTTAATACCACCACTCCAGCAGCAATGGCAATAGTAACATGGTGCCATAGCAAAGCAGCCATAACAGATAATGGATAAAGAAGAGTGCAAGGAGAAGCGAGAGAGAGAGAGATATTGAGGGTGAAGTGTGTCCTAAGAAAGGTATATAAATGAGGAAATGAGGATGCCCCTGTCTCACCTACTTCTAAATTCTTACTATTCGCAGCGAACAGTCCTCCAAGTTAGGGAACGGTAGGTCTTTGCCCTCCAAGTTAAGGAAGCGCTAGAGAACAGTAGGTTTGTCTGATTACATTTTTACATTTTTTTCAAGGGAAAAAGTATTTTAAAACTAAAAGCGTTGCTTTGTGTGAGATTCTGTTGTCTAAGAACGTGTTCACATGGAAGAAATGCTCAAGGGACCCAAAATTTGCGGAGCATGCATCCTCGCAGGTCATATTGCAGTGAATTGCACCGCACTCGATGGCCACCATCATGAGATAGATGGCTATTATACAAAATAATTTTACACATCATACACAGTGCATCGCTATTGATATGATTTTGCATGTCATACACAGTGCATCATTATTGATAACTATCTATTTTTGATGGTAGCCATCGAGTATGGTACAGTATTTTATGATGCATTTCATGCACCACAGAATATCTTGGGTCAAATTTGTGACGATATGACTCGCGACTTCTCCCATGTGACATATGTTCAGTGTATTCAACGTATTCACTGCCCAACTTTTATTAGGTGACTTGTTAAGTACTGTTTAGCACAGGCCGTTCAATTTAATTATGAGTTGTGAGACAAGTTAAATAAAGGGAGGGAGAAAGTCCAGCAGGGTGACTGTAACTGCAAATTTTAAACCCGATAACCTTGATAGTATTTTTTTGGGTCCTACCCATTAGAGCTGATCATGGGTCTGGTGCCTTAGGCACAGAAGATGCCAAATTTTACATAGACCTAACCCGAAAGCCAACTAAAAACGAATAGAGTTCTAGCCCGAGGCCCGACCCATGATCAGTTCTATGACCTGCCTAGTCACATTATTTGATGCTGAGGGTGATTTTCCTTGTAGCTTGGCACCAGTTTGCCGCGCCTAAATAGTCAATGACACTATCATCCAGCTTAATATCGTCCCGTTTGTAGTCAAGGTTAGAACTACTTTAGACTCGAGAGTGCGAGGACAGCTGGAAGTATTGATCACAGTTGTAACTCGTCAATCCTCTTGACTTGGCGTGAACTTTAAACCCTTAAAATGGATATAAGAAGACAACCAGCCCTTCAAAAAATTGTTTTCAACCCGCTTCCCCCAATAGATGGGATAATCTTGTTGGTTGACGATATTGGCATAGTTTTTAATCCATGTGTTTGTTGAGACGAATCGTAATTATGTGATCTCTGAAGCATGCAGATTTTCCTGGTAATATGCTGAGCGAGGAAAAGTGAGTCAGTCGAGGAAAACGCATGGGCTCAGAGTTTCGTGGATTCTTTCTGCTTCAAATACTGGCAAAAAAAAATCAAGGACAACCTTCGTTCTTCACACGTTCGACCGTAGAATCTGCTTAAAGAATACAAATACTTCATTTACTTTTAGCATTATCCTGAGTTCTATTAGTTGTGGTTTTGCAAATAAAAGCACTCTTTATTCCATTTTTTGAGCATTGTCCTCACACTTATTGTAAAAGAAAAGCCCGAGAGATGCAGGAAAAGGAGGAGGAACATAAAAAAAAAAGAAAGTGGAAAAGATCTCTTCTATGTATTTCACTATGATATGTACATCCATATATAGAGATGAAGAAGAGAGAAACAGGCAGAAAATTGGAGAGATCACGGTATCAATCACGTGATCCTCCCAATTCAAAACATGCCATAGTAATTATAAATATTCTAGACAATGGACATTCCTAATATTCTCTAACATGCCATTGTAAAAAATATTCTAGACAATGTACATTCCTAATATTCTGTGTATTCCTGATATAGGCAATGTACATTCCTAATAGTCCCCCTCAAGTTGGCGCATGGAGATTTCGAATGCCCAACTTGCATAGAATCTCTTGAAAATGATCATAGCCGAGAGCTTTGGTAAAGATATCTGCAAACTGACAATGTGTAGGAACATATCGTGTAGCAATGTCTTGAGATTGCAGTCGCTCTCTGACAAAATGACAATCAATTTCTATGTGTTTGGTCCGCTCATGAAACACAGGATTTGTAGCAATGTGTAAAGCTGCTTGATTATCGTAATAAAGGAACATGGGACCATGATGTGAAACACTGAGGTCGGATAAGAGGGCTCGAAGCCATAGTAATTCACTGATAGTGTGTGCCATAGCCCGGTATTCGGCCTCTGCAGAGGAACGAGACACTGTTGTCTGCTTCTTAGCACGCCAAGAAATCGGAGCATCTCCTAAGAAAACATAGAAATCTGTAGTAGAGCGCCTTGTCATGGGACATCCTGCCTAGTCTGCATCACAATAAGCATATAACTAAAAGGTGTTGACACTTGAAAAAAATATGTCTTGACCCGGAGACCCTTCCAAATATCGCAAAATACGGAAGGCTGCGTCTAAGTGTGGTTGCCGAGGAGATTGCATAAACTGTGTCAGAACATGCACCGAGTATGCAATATCAGGCCTAGTGATGGTCAAATAAATGAGTCGTCCCAGCAATCGACGATATGGACCTGGATCATCAAGTAGTTTTCCATCATCCGTCGTGAGCTTGAGATGTTGCTGCATAGGAAATTTTGTGGGCTTGGTCCCAATCATTCCGGTCTCCTGGAGAATGTCAAGAGTATATTTTCATTGTGATACAAATATGCCCGAAGGTGATCGTGCCACTTCTAATCCAAAAAAATATTTAAGTTGCCCAGGTCTTTAATGTGAAACTTGTGTTGCAAATATTGTTTCAGTGCCTAACATTTCGAAGGGTTATTCCCTGTAATAATCATATCATCCACATAAATAAGAATGGCAATGAAAGAGTCCTCATCCTGTTTGGTGAACAGAGAGTGATTGGCTTTAGATTGAGTATAACCATATTGGAGCAAGGAGTGGGAGAACTTTTCAAACCACTGTCTTGATGCTTGCTTGAGTCTATAAAAAGACTTACGCAATCGACAAACACGTGTATCACTTGGTTTTAGAATCCTGATGGAGGTGTCATGTATACTTCTTCATGAAGATCGCCATGAAGGAAAGCATTGTTGACGTCCAACTGATGTAACTGCCAATATTTAGCGGAAGCAACAGCTAAGAGACACTATACTGTAGTCAATTTAGCCACCGGAGCAAAAGTCTCGGTGTAGTCAAGGCCTTCTATTTGTGTGTATCCCTTTGCCACTAACTGAGCCTTGTATCGCTCAATAGAACCATCGGCCTTGTATTAATTTTGTATACCCATCTCGATCCAATGGGTTCTTTCCGAGTGGTAGATACTCCAAAGTCCAAGTGCCATTTTACTGGAGAGCAGTGAGCTCAGCCCCCATTGTTCTCGCCACTTAGGATCCTTTACGGCTTGAGAAAAGATTTTAGGTTCTTTATGAGAGGTAATAGTTGAAATAAAGCTCGATGGGAAGCATTAAGCTTAGAATAAGTGAGGTAGCAAGAAATAGGATAAGGCTTACCTGAGGTCACTGAATTGGCGGATGTGTCCGGGGGTCTCCCACTCCTGAGGCATCGACAATGTAGTCCTGTAATCGAACGGATTGCTTCCTATTTCTGACGGACCGTGAATTAGGTCCAATGGTCTTAGAAGGTGAAGCCTGCTCAGGAGAGATAGTGTCGATTGCATCAAGAGTCCTGTTCAAACTTGACATTTGGTTCGAATCAATGGAATTGGTTTGTATTTGATCTGACTCATGAGAAGAATAGGGTTTGAAATCTGTCTTTGGGTCTGACCCAAATTAGGTACATGAGGTAAATTATTGGTTGCCAAAGGAAATCCCACATCATAATCAGTCTGATTTGGTTGTGAAAAAGAAGGTATAATAGAAGAGGAAGGTAATGTTTGAGAATAAGAAAACGTCTTCTCACGAAAGATAACATCACGTGAAGTAAATATTTCATGAGTTTCAAGGTTATATACACGATAGCCCTTTTGACCAAGAGGGTATCCAACAAACACACAAGCACGAGAATGAGGTTGAAATTTATCACTAGATGTCTCATGCACATAACAAAGGCTACCAAAAACTCTCAGATGATCATAGGTGGTGGTTATGAAATAAGAGTTCGTAGGGACTCTTGCCATTCAATTTGGTGTAGGTGACAAGTTAATTAAATAGGCGGCAGTCAAAACACATTCTCCCCAAAATGACACAGGCAAGTTTGCTTGAAATCTTAGAGCACGGGCAACATTTAATAGATGTCGATGTTTACGCTCAACCATCCCATTTTGTTCTGGTGTCCCAACACAAGAAGTTTGTGATATAATCCCATGTTTTAGAAGATGTGATTTCAATGATCCGGCTACAAACTCTTGAGCGTTATCACTACGTATGTGTTTAATGTTGGCATCAAAATAATTTTGACCATAGCATAAAAATTAACAAAGCATTGGTATGCCTTGGATTTTCTTTGTAATAGATAAACCCAAGTAGCCCTTGTGCAATCATCAACAATAGTGAGAAAAAAATGAGCTCTCGTGTGTGATGGGGTGCGATATGGTCCCCATATATCAATATGAACTAAATTAAATGGTGAAGCAAATTTATTAATGCTCAAGAAAAAGGCTTTCTTGTCTGTTTTGCACGATAGCAAATGTCACAACAATTATTTATGGAATCAAAGGAAGCATTTGAAAGAAAGGAACAAGTTTCAAACGCTTGTAAGAGCAATGTCCTAACCGAGCATGCCAGAGATTAATCGAAACATTGACTTTATTGTCCGTGCAAG
>KE504992.1:136407-150495 GCA_000441515.1 Elaeis oleifera | reverse complement strand
CAAGATTGCAAATAAAATTAGGAGCATATAAAGTACGGTGCAAGGTAATATCATTGGTCAAAGTAACATCACCATATGAATGTACAGGCATATTGACTCCATTAGGTAAAGTAACTGGGAGTGCATTGTCAAGGGGTTCAATATCATGAAGAAAGGACTTACAAAAGGTTAAGTGTTCGGAAGCATCACTATCAAGGATCCAAGAATGATGAAAAGAATCAAGAGAGGCCTTACCAACAAAATTTACGGTACTTTGAGTCTTATCTTGTCCAAGAAGAAAATAAGTTGCTGATATTGTGTAGGAGAAAGATCCGGTATTGGAGAGATTCTGTCTATATTCAATGGTGTAGTAACATTCACGGCAACCCCTCCTTGGTGCTGACTACCGGTCTCGGCTCCATTGCCTCTACCCTTAACTCGATCTTTAGATTGCCATCCAGGTGGATACCCGATTAGCTCGAAGCATCTATCACGGGTATGTCCTGTCTTCTTGCAGTGGTCGCATCGAAAATATTTTTATTCCTTTCTTTGGAGCCGATCTCTTTATTCACCCTTTCTATCATAGGCTTAACAGCGAGAGCCGCGGCTTCGGGTTGAGAAGTTCGAACTGCGGTGACTTTCTTATGCTTTTCACCTCGAATCAATAAGGCATATGCCTTATTAACTGTTGGTAATGGCTCCATGGACAGCAGCTGATCTCGCAACGTGTCGTAGGAATCCTTGAGACCAAAAAAAACTGATGTAGTCTCTCTTCTTCTTTCTCAACTTGAATCTCTCTAGTGGCTCCATACGAACAAGTCGGCACCTTGGAATAAGCCGCAAGTTCCTCCCACAAGCTACGAAGATAGGCATAATAAGCGGCAATAGTCATATCATTGCCTTGCCTGAAACTCCAGATTTGGATCTTTAACTCATGAATGCGAGGAGCATTACCTTGAGAGTATCTTTCCTCAAGATCGACCCAAATATCTCGAGCACTTCAAAAAAGAGATGCTGTCATAGATTTCTGGTACAACAGAGTTGTAGATCTATGACATCACCATTGAATTGCACGTATCCTAGAGAAAATGATCCCGCGATCCATCTATAGGTCGTGCAAGTGTCCCATCAACGAACCGAATTTTTGTTTGGCTCGAAGAGCAGTGATAATGGCCCTTCGCCATGCAGGATAGTTCGGTCCCTTGAGTAGAGATGTCACAAGGACATTCCCAAGATTCTCTGAAGGTGAGATGAAATAGGGAGATGCCGGATCATGCACAGCATTTAAGATCGATGACGAACCATCCATCATAGATTCGATTGTGGTGCTCTGATCGATTTGATCGGACATGTTGATGAGGACAAGATATAGCAACTATTTACCTCCAGCTACGTGCAAGAGGACGCTTCAGCAACAACCTGCTGTAAGCGCTTAATCGAGGAAAAGACTTGGATCAATGGTGACCCTGCTCTGATACCATGTAAAAGAAAGTTCGAGAGATGCAGGAAAGGAGGAGGAATATAAAAAAAAAGAAGTGGAGAAGATCTCTTCCATGTATTTCACTATGATATGTACATCCATATATAGAGATGAAGAAGAGAGAAACATGCAGGAAATTGGAGAGATCACGGTATCAATCACGTGATCCTCCCAATTCAAAAACATGCCATAGTAATTATAAAATATTCTAGACAATGGACATTCCTAATATTCTGTAACATGTCATTGTAAAAAATATTCTAGATAATGTACATTCTTAATATTCTGTACATTCCTAATACTTATCTTAGAGCTCCATCTTTTCTTGTATATCATTGTCCCACCAGTTCTATACCACCACCAGCATTATTTATTTCTGTTTAATTCCTTGAAATCCATATTTTGTTGTCCTCTAATATTGCTAGTCAAGAGATTTTTCACCTCCTATCTCAGGAACTTGTGGCAAAACTGTAACACTAGATTTTAATTTACTATTTCTTAAACTCCATTTTGGCACTATAGAGCATTGTGCAAGATTATCACGTATGTAACTAATTAGTGACAAAGTTGTGCCAAAAACTCACCTAAAAAGATTAGCCAAAGGGTATGATTTAGGTTCCTTAGCTCCGTATAAGTATTCAAGATCTACCATATGCATAGCCGATATGGGACTAATCACACATACTTCTATTCAATAGAAAAACTTTTCCTTGGTGTGGAGAAAAGACGCTCATAGTTATGCATCAAAGCCAGCGAACAAACCTTTGGAGATAGATTCTTTATGATGTTGCACTCCACTGGCACTTGAGAGTAATCTGCGTTGAAGCTAGGAGAGAAGTGGAGCCACTCCTCCAGAGTCGGCCTCATCTCCTTTCCTTATTCATCTTGATGGTCCATTTCTTTCTTCTGCTTCAGTATCCCAAGTCATCTTGGCTTCAATAATTCCAAGACCGAGTTCTTCCTATCCACCGAAGCATCCATCATGGTTTGCCATTGCTGCAGCATTTGATTTCCTCTAAGTGCAAACTTGCATAAGATGGTATCGACCAAATTACCGATCCTTGGAGATAACTAGGATGGATTGTTGGGGCAGGATTATTAAGAGAGACGAGGACAAGTCTGGAGAAGAAAATCTGGGCTTGTTTAGTTCTTCATACGTGGACTTATAACCTCCTTGTTGATCTTGCCAGTTCTCTAGCCATGACAAGTTTTGTTGACATCAGATTGGACAAAGGTGGTGATTATAACAAAGAGTTCTTGGTGCTTGGTGTTTGTGATTCCCTGAAGAAGCATTCAGGGCTTCAACAACTTGGAATATGGAATAAGTTGGGAAGATCAATTCGTTAGGGACAAAATCAGTGTTGCAGCGAGACCGAGTATACAAAGCATTTCTTATGCAAACAATCGTTGTAGTGTGGGAGTGTTCTAGAGATTTAATGAGATAGAAACGGTCTGATGCATCGCGGTCACATTATGCAAGTGCATGAGCCATGGCACACTAGTAGATGAGTGACCATCTTTGCACTGGTTAGAGCTCATTGTACACCATTATCTGGCATGGTTAGGGCTCATGGCTCGCAAATCCAGGACCATCAGGAGCTCTGGAGCGGTGAGCACCAGTAGATGAATGATTTCTCATTGCTCTAGCTTAAGATTATTACTTAATGCATGCTAAGTAATTAAAATGCATAGTTTAATTAACAGAAACATCAGTGATAAATTTTCTTGCATTTTTAAAACCCAAAGGCAATTTACAAGAAGCCCCGATCGTCTTCTCATCCATGGTCTAATGCTAAAAATCTTTAGTTCAAAAAATAAATGAATAAATAAGATACAAAAATTAAAGAAACTAAGTGCCACATTAAACGACATCTTTGTTTCTGTATTTAGAATACGAAGAAGAAAATGAAATACCGAAGTACGTGGAGATGATGAAACTTTTTCCTCATTTTTCGGGATTGTTTGACGGTCAGTCTTCGGAACTTTTGGTAGCAAGTTTTATTACTTTCAAAAAGAGTGAAATAAGAATAAGTAATAGCAGAAGTTTTGTGCAGATGTGTCTTCAACATCATTCTCCATGTGGAATTTCTACTAACGTACAGAGACAAAAATATCAAAACAACAATGATACTATTGGAATACTATTATATTTGAAAAGCATGACAATTCATCCATTGGATATTTGGAAAGTATGACAAATTTTTTCATAGAAAAGTATATCAATTCCTCCATCAACTCCATCATCTTTGATTTTGTATCATTTGAATTTCTTCTTTATTTATTTTTCATAATTATGGGATTGTTTATTTCTCACAATCATGAAATTGTATATTTTTTTATTTGTTTCCCACAATCATGATATGTTAGTGGATCTTGATGTATTATATATATTTATAACGAATGCAATAGATGAATAAGTGTTGAGATCACGCGCACTGGATTGGATCGATCTAGCTTTTGATCTAAAGTCTAATCTCTTTGAGACATTTCACCAAACACCTTGCAAGCATAAATAAACAAAACAAAGAAACCAAGATTTACGTGGTTCGGCACAAGAGGCCTACATCCACGGGGAGGAGGAGCAATCCACTATAAATCCGTCCTGAAAAATAGGTAAATATGAGGTATAAAATACCCAAAATCGAAGCCAACAAGAAGGCAACAGAGTATCGAATAGAAGGCAACAAAGATCCAATCGGATCTACCAATCTCAGCCTCGGCAATAGATCAAGGTAAGATAATACCTGAGGTGAAGATACTTTCTCAATCCTCGGCAAAAAATCAAGATGAATACCTCCTTACCAACCGAAGAAGCGTTCGGTCATCAGCACAGGGCATCCGTGAAACCGAGAAGGAAGAAGACAGGTAGAACACCAACAGAACACCAGCGGGAGAAAGCCAGGAAGAACACCAATGGGAGAAAATCAGGAAGAACACCAGCGGGAGAAAACCAGGAAGAAAGCCCGCACAAGAACACCAGCGGAGAAACCAGGAAGAACACCAGTGGGAGAAAATCAGGAAGAAAACCCGCACAAGAACACCAGGAACCACCACCGCACACTCGCACTCACCAAAGAAGGATGCCGCGGCCTCCTTTTAAAGAAAAACAAACTCCTCGAAATAGAAGTTCACCCGAATAAGAATTCTAAACTGTCACGGGAGATAAACAAGGAAAGAGTATATATTTAAAATCATTTTGCAGAAAATCCTTGATCTCTTTATAATTTTGGAGCAATATATAACAATAAGCTTCACCATTTACCATTTAACATGGTATCAGAACCAAGATGAGAAAACTCTGAGCCTACTACTCACTAGCGGTGCTCTTCCTCGCTGTGCTTCCATTTTAGCGGTGTTTTGCTCGTCCTCTTTTAGCTGTACATTTTTCCTACCAATAGGACATGACCCAGACCTGAGGTGGCCAACAAAATCTACTATAGCTCGCTATTTGGGGTTGTCGAAACCATCAATCTGTAGCTGTCTGGACCAGATCTCTCGATGTGTGAAACAAGAAAACATATCCGGGTTCATTTCAACTCGACTTAGTGACTCTTTCTACCTATTCTGAGAACTGTCTTCAATCCAAATAAGTATGTTACAATCTAAGGTTATCTCAGCTACTCTTAAAACTGATAGTTTTACCTCTACTTTTTCTGGATCTCCTATTATCACTACTAAAAATTTGATAGATAGCTCCAATTACATATCCCGGTCTACCTCTGTTGAGTTGTTGTTCATGAGTCAAGGATACGAGGAATATTTAACTAAGAAATTAGATGATATTCCTGATGATGATAAACCAACTTGGAAGATAGTTGATGCTCAATTATGTAGTTTACTATGGATATCCATAAATTTCAAATTATTGCCAATTTTCAGGGCCTACACGACTTACTATATCTTATGGGAAAAGGCTAAGACTCTATACATCAATGATATTCAGTGATTTTACTCTATTGTTTCTAATATGGTGAACTTGAAACAGCTGGACCTAGATATGACAACTTATTTAGGCATGGTTTAGATAAATTATGGAGGAGTTTAATGAGTTGATGCCTATAACTGCTAGTACTGCTGAATAAGAGAAATAGAGAGGTAAACTTTTATGATACTTGTATTGTTTGGCCTTAGATCTGATCTTGACTCAATTTGTCATTAGATCCTAGACAGTCCTACTATTCCTTCTATGGAGGATGTTTTTGCTTATTTGCTATACATTTCTTCTTCATCGGTCGCTGCTACTGAAATTTTTAACATAGTCTTTATTCTGGCTTCATGGACTACTAATAAAGGAGGTCGTGGAGGAGGATGAGGAGGAAATCACAACCGAGGTCCCCATTCTTAGTATACTTGCTATAATCAAATTGGCCATATTAAGGATTGCTGTTATTCTCTGAATGGCTGACCACCTCGTACAGTCAAATGTCGCCTAGACAGATTCTATTGAGACCATGAAATCTAGTTCAGATCCCTCCGAGGGATAATCATCTCAAACTATTTCCTTATCAGGTGAAGAGCATAATGAATTCTTATAATATCAGGCCGCCAAACAATCTTTTTCCTCTGCCACTCAGACTGGTAATCCAATTGCTTGCCTTTCTTGATATCTTGTGTTCTTGACTTTGGTGTCTCTGATTATATCTCTAGTAATCAAAATCTTTTCTCACATATTGTCAGTTCTACATCTCTTTCTACTATTACTTTAGCTAATGGTTCCCAAATAGCTTCCAAAGACATTGGTTAGGCTAAACCTGTTTCTTCTTTATCTTTGAATTATGTTCTTTATATGCCTAGATGTCCCTTTAATTTAATTTCTGTTAGCAAATTAACCTATGCTCTTAATTGCTCTATTACCTTTGTTGATAATTCTACTCTTATACATTATCGAGGTATGGGACTGATGATTGGCACAGGATATGAATCATAAGGTCAATATCATCTCACTGTTCCTACATCTCCAGTGGCCTACACAACTAATGAGTCATCAGACCTTGTTCACAGCCGTTTGGGACATCTGAGCCTTTCCAAACTCTAGAAAATGGTTCCTCATCTCTCCACTTTGTCGTCTTTAAACTGTAAGTCATGTCAACTTGGCAAATAAGCACGTGCTTCATTTTCAATATGTAGTAACAGTAGACTTGAATCTCCTTTTTATCTTGTTCACATAGATATTAGGAATCCTAGTTGTATCGGTTCTACCTTGGGTTTTATTACTTTATTATTTTTATTGACGATTATTCTCATTGCACTTGATTATTTCTAATGAAAAATCATTCTGAGTTATTTTTATTTTTCAACAATTTTATATTGAAATTTGAACACAATTTGGTGTTTCTATTTATATCTTATGCAATGATAATACATGTGAATATTTTCTATCCTTTTTCAAACTTTCATGACTTCATAAGGCATCCTTCACCAGTCATCGTGTATTCATACCCCTCAGTAAAATAGAATTGCGGAGTGCAAAAATTATCATTTAATTGAGATTGCCCATACTTTATTGCTTCATACTCATGTTCCACTTTATTTTTTGATTGATGCTATACTTACTGCCTGTTATTTGATTAACTACATGCCATCTTCAGTAGTACAGAATCAAATTTTTATTTTTTCTATTTCTTAATGAATCTCTTTATCCTCTTCCCCTTCATATTTTTGATTGCACATGTTTTGTTCACAATCTCACCCCTGGATAGGACAAACTTTCTACTAAATTTTTAAATGCATATTTTTGGGCTACTCTCAACTTCAAAATGGATACTGATGTTATTCCCTGGATACCAACCGCTATTTCATTTCAACAGATGTCACCATTTTTGAGAAATCTTCCTTCTTCTCTTCTCCCATTACTAAGCACACTGTCATATATGAGGTTCTTCCAATCCTCTACCTTAGATCTCTTTCTGATCCTGAACCAGCTGTCTCTTTAGTATCTCCTTTTCGGACGTATCATCAACAGTCTCAACTTGGCCCTCCCGCCAACCCTACAGATATTCCTGATGACACATCCTGCTCCAGCACCTATCCCTACTACGGACTTATCTTCTCCTATCAATAGTCCGTCTATTGCTCTTAGAAAAGATACTCGCTCTACTCGCAATCCCCATCCCATTTATAATTTTCTAAGTTACCATCGTTTATCTTCACCCTATTATGTCTTTGTATCCTCCTTGTCTTCTGTTTCATTTCCAAGACAACCAGTAATGCTTTGTCCCATTCGAGGTGGCACCAAGCTATGATTCATAAAATAGCAGCTTTACATTTGGAAAATGATTCCTCTTCCTCCTAGAAAATTTATTATTGGCTGTCGTTAGGTTTACACTATTAAAGTTGGTCCTGATGGTCAATCTTAATCGTCTTGAGGTTCGTCTAGTTGCTAAAGGTTATACACAGATTTTTGTATTGGACTATAAGGATACTTTCTCATCAGTGGCTAAAATTACTTCTATTCGTTTATTTTTATCTATGGCTATTATGTACCATTGGCTTCTTTATTAGCTGGATATTAAAAATATCTTCTTCCATGGGGAGCTCGAGAAAGAAGTGTATATGGAGCAACCATCTGGCTTTGTTACTTAGTGGGAGTCTGGATTAGTATGCAGGCTATGCCACTCTCTTTATGGATTGAAACAGTCTCCACGGGCCTTGTTTGAAGATTTAATACTGTTGTACAAGAGTTTGGTATGATTCGTAGTGAGGCTGATCACTCTATTTTCTATCACCATACCTCATATGATTGTTGTATTTATTTGGTGGTTTATATAGATGATATAGTTATCACAGGCCACGACCAGATTGGTATCCATCAGTTGAAACAACACCTCTTCAATCACTTTCAGACCAAAGACTTGGGTAAACTTAATATTTTTTTCTAAGAATTGAGGTAGCCTAATCTAGTTCTGGTGTTGCTATCTTATAAGAAAGTATGCGTTAGACATACTAGAAGAAACAAGCATATTGAACTGTAAGCCCATTAATACCCCAATAGATTCGAATGTTGAACTTCTTCTAGGACTGGGGGAGTCTTTGTCAGATCTGACAGATATTGACTTGTTGGAAACTAAACTACCTCATGATAATTCAATCAGATATTCCTTTACTATGAGTGCACTTAGTCAATTTTTGCAGTCTTCTTGTGACAGTCATTGGGATGCTGTGATTCGTATCCTCAAATACATCAAAAGAGCACCTGGCCAAGAATTACTATATGAAGATAGGGGACATACTTAGGTAATTAGTTACACTGATGCTGATTGGGCAGGATCTTCTTCTGATAGATGCTCTACTTCAAGATACTGTGTTCTTATTAGAGGCAACTTAGTATCCTGGAAGAGTAAAAAACAATATGTTGTTGCCAGGTCAAGTGCAGAGGTTGAGTATCGAGCTATAGCAATGGCAACCTATGAGCTTACATGGTTAAAACAATTGATCCAAGAATTAAAATTTGATGAAATAGATCCGATAAAATTGATTTGTAACAATCAAGCTGCATTACATATCAATTTCAATCCAGTTTTTTATGAGATGACTAAACATATAGAAGTCGATTGTCTATTTATTAGAGAAAATGTACTTTCAAAAAGCATTGCAATTAGTTTTGTTAATTCAAATAACCAAATAGTAGATATATTCACTAAATATCTCAGAAGTCCTTGAATCAACTACATATATAACAAACTTGGTACATATGACATATATGCTACAACTTGAAGAAGAGTATTGGAATACTGTTAAATTTGAAAAATTATATTTAAAAAGCATGACAATTCTTCCATTGGATATTTAAAAAGTATGACAATTCCTCTATAGAAAAATATATCAATTCCTCCATTAACTCCATCACCCTTGATTTTGTATCATTTGAATATCTTCTTTATTTGTTTCTACAATCATAGGATGTATCTTTTCTTTATTTATTTTCACAATCATGAGATTTTGATGGATCTTGATTTATCATATATATTTATGAATGAATATAATAAATAAATGTAATAGATGAATAAGTTCACCATTTACCATTTAACAGATATCAATAGACCCAAGTGTTCCATACATCAATTCACAATTAGCCATAATAAACTTGTAGAATTCTGTCCACAAACAGGTGCCCAGGTGCTGCCCAAGTATCAACATCTGCACATAAAGCCCAGCTGGATGATCAGGAGCAGAACCACCTTCCATAATGTGCTACATAGCTCTAATTCCAACATTAACCAAGTAGCGACAATCAATATTTAGACTTCCTCATATCAAGGTACTTGAGTTGCCCCAAAAACAAACAATTGATTGGCACAAAAAGATTAAAAGCATCTACAACAAGCACATGAAAACCTAAACTAACACCCAGAAGATGACAAGAATAGGCATGTGAAATTCACACGACATAACAAGGCTTCTGCAGGAGGGGAGCCATGCAGAACAAAACCTGCATGACATAATTAGATAATTAGCTGAAGAAAATCGATCTAAATATCCTTTTTGACATTGACAATATTATAGCACCTCAGTAACATGCAGAAACATGATCCAAGAATTCAAAAGGACTCATTTGGGTGCCTGTTTACATAAAGCATTTGTAGCCATATATGCCCAAGAAGATGCTAAAAACAAAGCATGAAAAGGAACAGCATCACATCTGAACAAAAACCACTTTGCACACTCCCATATTATCATGCCTAATGGGTTTCTGCTGAAGGATTAGTGAGAAGTTCGAGAGAACACCGAAGATAATCTACTGCAACAGCCACATCATCAAATGCAAGAGCACCAACAGCAAACCTTGCAGCCTTATAAGCTTCTGCAATCTTCTCCACTGGTGGCTGATAATTGCTGTCATACTTGTAGCTGGCAGCAGATGGGGAAGGAGACCCTACATGATTGTTGTTGCCGCTGCCAGAACTGTATTCTGCCATTGATGGATGGTTTGAAACAGAAGGGGCTGGTTGGTGAGAGTAGGCAGCATCAGGGCCATGGTAGTATGAAGGCTGATGCGTTTGGGCTGTAGGGAAGGTGCTTTCATGCAAACTTGGGTAAGACTGGAAATTAGGGTAAGAATATGGTGGGCTAGGATTTTCTGGAGAGTGGTAATTCTGGGGCATTGTTTGTTGCTCACTTATGCAGGGTTGATGGAGGTATGGTTGAGGATAAGCAGAGATTTCAGGTCTGTTGGATGGTGGAGGCTGATGAAGTTCATTGGATGGGAAATCGTTGCTCAGGTAAAAGGAAGGTGAGATAGATGGGCGTGCATGTCTATGTTCATTGGCCTTATTTGCATGTTGGATGATACATCAGGACCTGGACAGACGGAGGGAAGCTTTCACTTCTTCCTTGATCCTGGGAGGAAAAATTTAACAGTAAATGACTACCAACATCAAACTTTTAGTTGTTAGGCAAAAAATGGAAAAGTAGACGTCCTTTTTAAAAGTTGTAAATTGACCTTATCTCCATGCCAAGATACTGTATCACCACCTGAGTGACTAGGGGCGAAGCTCTCACTTGGTCTGAGGTCCTGACACAGAGAACTGGATTCAGCTAAACCTTGTGCAAGCATGATAAATCCAGAAGTTTCTGATTTAATGTTTCTACAATTGAAAGTCACTTTTAATGGTTAACAGGAATAAATCCTTAAAGTTTGGGCTCTTTTCATTGTTATGGTTTAACTTCAAGGGTTTGTAAATCAGTTACCTTTGAAGGAATTTAGCTTCTTCTTAATAATCGGAATAGCCTTTTCTTAATCCATATAAAATACACATTATCGTGCTTCAGAAAGTATGCAGATAAAATGCAACTGAGCACCAAGTTGGCATCTTCAAATAAATAGTTAATTAAAAATGTAAAATAATACTAGGCTCCCTTCCAAACCCTGGAATAACTAACACAGTCCATGATCCTGCTGTAACTTCTAGTCCCTAAATTTATCAAATTCTTATCATACTGCAACATGGCACCACATATACTCTTGCAAGGATTCAACCATTTCTTTCCCTAAAAATTGCCCACCAGGTGTAAAGGAGAAAAAGGATTTTCCAGGAACTTGTTTGTTTGCCATAGACAGCTTTGATCGACCAAATGCATCACGCTACATGTTTGCATAGATAATAGAGATCTTAAAAACTCATTTGACATCCACACTACCAAGAGAATGGACACATAAAATCATGACTATGTCCACCTCATAAAGGACATGGTTACATCTATTCCCCATCTTCTCTTCTCAAGGTTGCCACAAGCAGGTTTTTAACCCGAGACATAAGCAACATACAACCTTAATCCTTTATGAACCTTGAATTTCTTATAGTCTTCCCAAGTCATCTTGGAGGCCACCAACAATCACATAGGTGC
Source organism: Elaeis oleifera (assembly GCA_000441515.1). Classification (NCBI taxonomy): domain Eukaryota; kingdom Viridiplantae; phylum Streptophyta; class Magnoliopsida; order Arecales; family Arecaceae; genus Elaeis; species Elaeis oleifera. Next base: position 138,692 of record KE504992.1, on the reverse strand, counting down.
AAGACTTCCCACCCACATGCATGCACACACACACACGGAGAGATGTTAAATGCCCTTTTCTCAGAAGACTCCTGGGAGCAGCCTCCCTCTCACAAGCAAAAATATAAGATATGTATAAAAAAGGCAAAGGCTATGCACACCACTTACTTTTACATATATAATCTTCCATTCCACCCTTTCAAGAATCTGAAACCCACTATGAACACATATCTTTCTACCAACCAGACAATGGAAACACCACTTTAAATTTATGCATAATGGCTAGTAGATAATGGGTTCTGGGTGAAGGCTTCCAATTGGCACTCATATCGTCCTCACATGAAGTTCCTCTCAAAATATCCAAAATATGTTGGCAATACCAATTAAGGGTTGGAAATGGGTCTTGGCCAACATGCTTTCATTTGACCCAAACCTCAATTTCAAGCTTTTTAGGCTCTAAGGCATCCATGCCAGAATTCAATACTGGCCTAATAGACTGAAAGACAGCAATACATAAATTAATATGTATATGTATGTAAACTTGATAAACATATTCCAGCAATAGTTATTCTTCTTGTTTCTCTACTGTTATAAAGTGATGCAAACAAAAAAAAAGGTTAATTAAGGGGCATATTAGCCCCCTTTCTGAAATCCTTATGAATTTATTGGCCTACATGATCACTTTTTCCCATATGATCCCTCTTCTTCCTCTCTTATAGGTCTTATTGATTGCATCTAGATCACTTGCTTACCAGCAATGGTCTTCATCATATTACCATGACCATACAAGCTTAGTGGTGCACCACCTGTCACCATTCCAATGGTGGTGATTCAGTCAAGCCACAACCTTAATGTCCCCCTCAATCTACATCTCAATATGCGATTACAGGGCCCATCTTCATCCACTGCCATCTCATTGATAACTGTCATGTTGCCATCATCCTGCAACCAATTCCTCTCCTTTCATCCATCTGCACCAGACTCCTTTGCTTCTCTCAACTTCCATCTATGTCATCAATAATTATGCAAGCAGGGTTGAACCAACACCTTTGGGCAGTCAGCAGCACTGGCTATGCCATCACCTACCCTTCTAAGGTCCTTCTCCCACCTTTGCCTATAGTACTGCCATAGCTACCAATGGTGGTACAGCTTGAAAATGGACCAAGCATAGACTAGGTATAGACATACCTTGATTTTGTAGTGAGACCAAGCCAAGGGTGACACAGCTGAGCCTTTCTATCTACCTCCAAGAAAACGAGTCTGCCTTTCCATCGACCAATCTCCTACCATCAGCCTACCAATGACAAATCCACATGTGCTTTTTGAATACCCTCCTTTCGGAAGAGTGAGTTAAATACATGGATGGTAACTCTCAACCCCCTTCCGCAACATCTCCAACTTGTGCTCCACCAAAACGTCCTTTATGCCAACCATGACCATGAAGCTCTTGCCTGAGTAAACCAAAGACTGGTAACTTATTCAGAAACATAGTAACTATTACTGAAAGGTAACTGTGTATTATTATTAATAACTTAATCAAATAAGAATAGGCACAATATATAATTGGAAAGTCAACATCTTTTCTCCTTCTAACTTATATGACTATAACAATCTCCTCTACAATCTAAGCTTGATATAATGAACTCTTTCAAAACCTAGATGCACTTTGAAGCTCACAGAATAAGTAGAAGCTACTTTGCATGAGAAAGCAATTTGACATTTTATTCTCAGCCACTGAGAAATATTCCTATCAAGTTAAGAAGCATACATATGTATCAGTTGGAGAACCTGAGGGAACTGATAGATCTTTATCACCACCAGGAGGTCCACGTTCAGGTCTCCATCCTTCTTTCAAAGCTTTCCTTATTTCTGCAGCTTTCCTTAAAGCATACTTCTGCTTCGTCTCAATCTGCAGATGGCCATAGACAGAAGTCAATTTCACCAAGTCATATAATGGTCCATTTAAATATTGTTCGAAACATAAAAGAAAGAGAAATAGTACACACGAAAAATAGATCAATTATGCAAGTAGTGACAAGAAAATAAACTTACATCTGATTGAAGTTGACCAAACTGATTCAGAATCTCAAAGAAGATGCTTGCAGCATAAAAGGTTTTTGCAATATTCCTGTAAATCAATAATGTTGGTGCAAAAATCCACCGACGTCGGAGATGCTGGAGTCGAGGGTGCCGCGGTCGCCGCCGGGACCTGCAAAGGAAGTCTAAACCGGAGTTGGGGTTGCTCCGGCAAGACCCTCTGACGCTCAAGTCAGTTCTCTGCCTCAACAAGAATGGAGAGCTCGAAC
>KE504992.1:87577-99016 GCA_000441515.1 Elaeis oleifera | reverse complement strand
TATCAATTATTAATCTTATAAAATATATTAATTATTATTATAGAATTAAATTTTTATTATACCTATAATATATTATTTATTAATATAAATATTTATTTTGATTAAAAAATAAGATAAATATAAATAATATATTTAATATTTAATATAGAGAACTAGAGATAAATCTTCTATTTTACTTTCAACTTAAAAACAACTTTCCAGATGAGTTTTATGTAAAAATAGCTATCCATTTCAAACATAAATTAAAATCAACCATCTATTTTGACTAAAATTATCCTTATACCCTTATATCCTTTAAAATACTGTAGTATTGTATTATCATAGTACAGTATTCCTTTATAATAAGATAGCATTACATTATATTAGTGTAAATTTCTTTATAATAATGCAGTGTTGATTTATTGTATTATATTAGTACAATATTTCTTTATAATAAAGCAGTATTACATTATATTAATATAATATTTTTTATAATAATACAGTATTACTTTATTGTATTATATTAGTGAAGTATTTCTTTATAATAAGATAGTATTATATTATCATAATATAGTATTACTTTACAATAATGCAGTGTTGTTTTATAATAATGTAGTATAATTTTTGTTGCGTCCAATCTCCTATTGCATCGATCGTCGGTGAAGAGCACCTGCAAAATGAAGTCTACACTGACTGAAATTATGTCCGACGGAAACCCTCCGATGCTTAAGTCAGTGAGAAGTGATGAACAGTAGATGAATATTCAAAGAAGCAGAGTTTCAGCTCTCAAGAATTCTTATCAAATATTGTTCATTTACCTCCTTTTATAGATGAGTTATTTGTAACCATTTGTAACAGTTAGACACATGGATCCCGCTTGTTTCAGCATTATGTGATCGTAGAATGGATGGTTATACTAACTGATCATGTTCTAGCCATTATGCATTTTCTGCGCTAGCGATTTTAGGTAAGCCGACTCTATGTCGGTAATCAGAATATGATGATCGTATATCAACAATTCTGAAAGTCCGAATGACCATCGATCGGTAACTCTGATATGTCGATGGTCTTCGATCTGAAATCAGTCGGATTATCATAGTTGGAGTTTGTTGATGGCTGAGGATAGTCAACTGTTGGTCGACAAGTCGATTGATGATCGGCAAGCCGATTGATAGTCGGCAGTTTGTGCTTATGAGGCCGATTGAAATCGAAATCGAAGACTCGATTGAATTGCCCCAACAGTTGCCCCCCACTCCCAAGTCTAAGATAGTTCGGCATGTGGATTGTCACGTGGTCTGACATGTTGGATGAAGGAAGTTGCCACGTATTGTCTCGAGCCCCGATTCGACTATAGACATTAATAATTTTTAAAATATGAAGGATCTCCAGCCGTTTTGTCGTTTCAATAACTGTGAAATCATCATTGGGATGTCACTGCGAGAAGATAGTCCGACATCCGACGAATCCGAACGATTCGATTCTGAATAGTCGATTTTGGCCACGTGTTCAGATGTCATTGGCTCTGTGCCGTTCATGTGGATAGTGATAAAGTGGCATAATCTAAAGATAGGTACATCGAACAGTCCGATCAATGATCAATTTTGATGTAGCCACGTGTCGAAATCTGAAGGATCCCTGATTTGAATAACTTCATCCAGACCGTTGAGGATCATGTATATATAGTGTCCCTTTCATTTGAACTTTTCGTTTTGCATTCATCATTTTCCTCTGCAACAGAAGATTCTGCTTCAGGTGCTGAGAGCTTTCCTCGTTCGCGTCATTTCTCCGTTCGCATTATTTCTTTGTTCTAGGTCGAGTTTTTATTTCTTCCTCTTAGGTTTTTTCTTTCTTCCTTTCAATGGCAAGTACGGGAAAGAAAGCGAAAGCTTCATCTTCTCAAGATTGTCGGTCGAAGAATTCGATCGACGATTTTTTTCGAATTCAGAGATGGAGGTTTCTTCTTTGTCCGGACCCAATGTCGATCGGCTCCGAAACAGTACTATATCCCAGAACAAATTCAACTTTTTGCTCCTAGTCCGGACGATCGGATGAACTCTCCTTCTCCGGATCAGGTTGCATTCTATGTAGAGGACCTTCGGACTGATCTTCGATTTTCGATTTCGAAGTTTGTCTGAAATCTTTTTGATTATTACTGATTTTCTCCTGCTCAATTAGCTCCGAATTTCATTCGACTAATTATCAGTTTTACCCTGTTGTGTCGTCTTATCCCAACCAATCTTTGTCCTTCTCTTTTTCGAGCTTTCTTCATCCTCCGTCCTCACCCAAAAACCAAGGATTGATGATTTTCAATCCGAAAAGGATCTATCTTTATTTCCGATCTTCCATCATCCATTCATAGATAGAAGAACCAATTTTTCTTTGTTTCTTCTTCATCTTCTTGAGGTTTTCAATCATCTTGGGCGATCCGAAACCGACCCAACGAGCATAGTCAGGTTGACATCATCGATCGAAAAATTTCTTTGACTTAAAGATATGAAAATCCCAGCGCAACAAGAGCTGATGACAGAGCAGGTTCTCAATGATGCCGGATTTAGTTCGGTAACTTCATTAGATATGGCATAATCGATCGCTTTGTTTTTGTTTGCTTCTGAACTTTATCTTTTGATTGCAGCTATGCAGTCGACAGCATGCATCTCAACTGCCGACATCCGTCTACATGCTGCTAAGAAAAGAGCAGCGATCGACGTCGGACCATCCCGATCACCGAAGAGAAGCTGGGGTGACTCTGAGTCAGTATCGACGAGGGAGTCCGACATCCCGTCGGTGATAGCTCCCAGCATCAAGCCGGTTAAAGCATTGTCGGCTCCGACAATGCTTCCTTCAATTGAAATGCCGTCGGTCGAAGTTAAGACGGCGAGAGATGAAGATGCCGCACCAGAACCATCGATGGCTCCATCAGTCGGAATTCGGACCGATTCTGCAGTCATGGCCGAACCAGAATTATCTGCTGCTACACAAGCTGTTCCTCAAGTGGCTTGATCTCGAGCGCAGTCGAGCACCAACTTTATGACGGTTTGGCGATTTCAAGCGAACGACCGCCGACTGGGAATCAAAGAAAGACGCCGGCTACTTCCGCAGACAATAGATCGTTGGTGGGTCTTCGCACCCTCTTAGACATCCGAATCCCCGTCGGTGAGTCGGCCTTGGCCAATCCGTCATTAGCCAAATGACTCATCGAAGCTGCTCTTCTCCCGACAAATAGGGAGAGTAGAAAAGATCGGACAGTGTCCGAAACGTTTTCTTCATTTTATCCGACGATGCTTGGGGTAAGTCAACGATACTTTTTCCTTTTTTTTCTTGATCTGACTTGACTTGTCCTTCCTTTTCAGTTGGCACACAATATGTATACTCTGGAGAGTGGGTATCCGAAGTTCATCGAGCTTCGTCGGGCATGGATGGACAAGGTCACGATCGCCAACGTCGAAAATCTACTGCGGACGAACAACTTCAAGCGGCAGCAGAATGAGAGAAGATGCTTCACAAAGAGATCTCCCACGTGACGGTCGAACTACAATCCTCCAAAGCCGAATTAGGGTCGGCTCAACAAAGCGTCGCGTCTTTGAAGTTCCGAATCAAGAGTAAGAAGCATTCAATCAATCAACTCTGGAAAGAAAGGGACGAATGTATAGAAAAACTCGAGGCAGAGTGCGTTAGGCATCGGGCTACCCAAGAGAGGTTGGCACTGATCGATACAGAGTCGGCCTCCACCAAGGAAGAAGTTGAACCGACCAAATGTGCTCTGAGTCTGGCCATCAAGAATTTCAAAGAATCAAAAAAATTCAAGGATGAAATTCTTGAGGCGGATTCACCTCCCGCTGCGTCAGATACAAGGACGGCAGAGATGCAATCAGAAAATTATATCCGAACTTAGACTTGAGCAGCATCGTCCCTCCTAATTCGAGAGAAGAGATTGCTGAAAGAACCACTGCGCCAAATGAAGGAGATGCACCAACTATACCAGAATCTGCTCTAACTATTGAAGTTATACCAAAGCAAGATGAAGAAACTGACTAGTGATCGGTGTAATATTTTTTTTCTTTTGTAATCGGACAATAAGTCCAATTTTGTAATTGGACCTTGGATCCAATTTTGTAATCTCTTCTTCAATGAATGAAAAAAAATTTTCAAGTATGGAATCTCTTTTTACACTTGTACTGTCAATGTCGTTGAATAACAATCGGACAACCGATCATCCATCGGTGAATTGAATGTCGAGCAACAATCGTAGTAAAATTTGTCCGCTAGTCGGATATCAGCAAACTTAACTTGTATACTTTATGTATTTGATAGACAGTGATAAGCCGAATATCCTTCAACGGACCGTAGTCAAGTCGGTATATTTTCACTCGATCAGAGTCGAATCGATATAATGTTCCGCTTAGCTAAAGCTAAGTCGGCATGAGTAGTTAAGTCGATTTTTACAATGAAAATTGAAATATAATCGATACAAGTTGACCGATTATATGGTGTCATTCGACTTAAATCAATTTTACAATAAAAATTAAGATATAGTCGTTACAAATTGGCCGATTACTTGTCGGTCTGATGTCATTTTTATAGATAACTTGCAGATGATTAAAGCTTTCAAGATTCTGAATCCGAATATTTCACTTTGAATATCATACATGTGAATAACTTTATTGATAGTACATTTTCAAATTATTGACATTCTAAGTCCGAAGGATAGTTATCCCATCTAGGGTTTCTAGTCAATATTCGCCCGGACAAAGTGTCTCGATTATCCCGTACGATCCTTTCCAATTTGAAGATAATTTTTTTTGATCCAAAGATTTTAAAACTTCTGCTTTTCTCAAAACCGTATCTCTTAAACGAAAGACCTTCAGCTTAACTTTTGCATTATAATACCAGACGACTCTCTACCGATATGTTGCCATTCGAACTAGAGCTTGCTGTCGGACTTCCAGAATAAGTCTAAGTCGGCTCTCCGACATTCAGAATTGCTCGGCTCATTATATTGTTCAACTCTTACTAATGATAATCCGATCTCAAGTAGAATCATCACCTTAATTCCATAAGCTAGGTTGAATGACAATTCTCTTGTCGGTATACGAGGAGTTATCCTATATGCCCATAAGATCGAATATAATTCTTCCATCCAGAAATCTTTAACTTCATTCAGTCTGATTTTAAGACCATGCAGAATTGTTCGATTTGTTACCTCCATTTTATCGTGGGACTGTGGATGACCGACTGAGGTGAGTTTGTGCGTAATATGAAATTTCGCATAAAACTCTTTGAAATCCTGATTGTTGAATTGTCGATCATTATCAGTGATGATGGTGTGTGGTAGACCAAATCTACATATGATTGATTTCTGAATGAAATCTTCCATCTTACTTTCAGTGATTTGTGCTAAGGATTCAGCTTTTATCCATTTGATGAAGTAATCAATGGTAACTACTATTAATTTCTTTGACCGGATGTCGGAGGAAAAGGACCAAGTATGTCGATTCTTCATTGTGCGAAGGATCATGGTGCAACAATTGATGTCAGCTGACTGGTCGGTTGATGTTATATGTTAACATATTTCTGACATAGTTCACATCTTCGAATGAAATTCAGCTGCTTCTTCTTCATGATTGACCAATAATATCCTTATCATAAACTTTATAAGCCAATGATTTGCCTCCAATGATTTTCACAAATTCCTTCATGAACTTCTCAGAGTGTATAGTTGGCATTCGTTGGTCTCAAACACTAGCAAAGAAAAGAGAATGACCTTTTATAGAGTTGTCCATTTGTCAAAATATATTCTGAGACCATCCACCGCAATCGTTTGACTTCTTAAAGATCTACAAGTAGAGTTCCATCAATTAAATACCGGATGATCAGATCCATTCAGCTTGACTCATCATTGATTTACAGCACTTCTTCGACTTTGTTAATACTCGATTGTTTGAGACATTCGATGAACGTCTGACCCAACGAGCCGAATGAAGTGATTGCGAGTCAGAAAACACGTCATTCTCTGTTTTTGAAATGTGAGAGGTCTCAAAATATTTTAAAATTGATGTAAGATCTTTCACTTTTTGAAAGTACTTCATCATAACAGAATCTCGGACTTCAAATTCGCCTTAACTTGCTCAATAATTAATTATGAGTCGGTGAAGACCTTCAAGTTATTGATGTCAAGTTCCTTGACAATCTTCAAGCCAGCTAGAAGAGCTTCATACTCGACTTGATTATTCAAGATTTTAAAATTAAACTAAAGGATATATTTGGTTACAATCCCTTCGAAATTGATGAGGATGAGACTGACTCCACTGCCTTGTGCGTTGGATGCTCCATCAATATGTAGCACCCATACCGATGCTAAATCAGCTTCAGGAGTTTCAATTTGTTTCAATTTGTTGTCGAACTCATCCTCAGAATTATTGTCAGATATGGTGTACTCGACGACAAAGTCGGCCAAAATTTGTGCCTTCATCGACGGTCACAGACGATATTGAATATCAAATTCATTGAATTTTATCGTCCATTTCGCCATTCGATTTGAAGTATCAAGTTGGTATAGAATTATCTTCAACGACTGATCTGTCAAGATGACTATTGGATGTGCTTAGAAGTATAGACGAAATCGTTGTGATGATATTATCAGAGCGTAGATCATTTTTTTCGTTCTTGAATATCGTACTTTAGTATTATGAAGCACCTTGTTGGTGTAATAAATCGATCGTTGAATTCGATTTTCGTCCTCTTGGATAAGTATCGAACTAACCGCCTCCATAAAAATCATCAAATAAAGATACAATATTTCTCCCACCTTCGATTTTGTGAGTAATGATGGAGATGTCAAATATTTCTTCAAATCCTCGAACGACTGTCACCACTCATCCGACCATGAAAAATCTTTTGCTTATTCATGATCTTGAAGAAGGGTAAACATCTTTCTACCGATCTTAAGATGAACCAACTGAGTGCGGCGATCCTTCCATTGAGTTGTTGTATCTCTTTCTTGAAGCTTGAATGCTTCATATTGATGATAATCTTTATTTTCTCGAGATTAGCTTCAATTCCTCATTGTGACATAAAAAATCTGAATTTTTTTTTGAAAATTACTCCGAATGCATACTTAGTCGGATTCAATTTTATCTGATGTCGTCGAAGTGTATCGAAGACTTCTTCCAAATCCCGAATATGATCAAAAATTTGAAAGCTTTTCATCAGCATATTATCAATATAGACTTTCATGTTACGTCCAATTTGTGCTTTGAATAGTTTATTGACCAACCGTTGATAAGTCACTCTGGCATTCTTTAAATCGAATGACATTACTTTGTAACAGTAGATATCTTTATCGGTTATGAAGGCAGTGAGTTTTTTATCTGTGGATACCATTCGAATCTGATTATAGCCCGCGAATGTGTCCATAAAGCTCAAAAATTGATGTCCCAAAGTTGCATCAACTAGTTGATCGATCTTTGATAAGGAAAAACTGTCCTTCAGATAAACTTCATTTAAATTTGTGTAGTCGGTATAGATTCACTATTTTTTATTGATTTTTCTCACCATCACTACATTGACGAGCCAATAGGTACAATTAGCTTCTTTGATGAAGCCAGCCGCAAAGGGTTTGTCGACTTCTTCGTCGATGACCTTCTGCCTTTCAGAAGTAAAAGATCTCTTCTTTTGTCTCACCGGCTTAATTTTAGGATTAATATTCAGCCGGTGGATTATTACTTCCGGAGGAATTCTTGACATATCATTACCGACCAACAAAAATGTCGACGTTTGCTCTTAGTAAATTCACCAATTGTTGCCGCTCCGGATCAGACAATTACGATCCAATTTGGACCATCTTCTCATAATCTTTTCTTTTAATGGGATAGAAATCAGTTATTCGGCTAGTTCACCCTCTTTATTTCTTTTTGCTTCAATTTATCGACAAACAAAGAGTCTTCAGATTGATTATTTTTTGTAGAGACCATGAAGCAACGTCAAGCAAGTTGTTGATCTCCACACATTTCTCCAACTCCATTTCTTATTGAAAATCAGATCAATAAATGATATGTTGAGACTACCGCTCTCAAAATATTAAGTCTAGATCGTCTAAGTATGGCATTATAGGCCAATGGAACTCATACGACTGTGAATGTCAGGAGAACAGTACTTTGTTGTAGATCTGTTCCCACGATTAGTGAGAGAATAATTTCTCCTTTCACAGTAACTGCATCTGTAGTAAAACTGACTAATGAAGTTTCTCTCTTTTGAGTCGATCAGTTGGTAGTCGCATTCGAAAAAATCAAGTAAAAGAGAATATCAGTTGAGCTTACATTATCGACTAGAATTTTTTTACATCATAGTATGCTATCGTCATCGAGACGACGACAGCATCATCATGGAGAGTTTGTATTCTCCGAACATCATCTTCCGAAAAAGAGATTACATTGTCAAGTCATCGTTTCTTCGTCAACTCTTCTTTGAAAGTTGCCCCCCAATTCTTCGATCGCTCAAAGATCATATTGATCACTCCCATCATTGGCCGATTGTTGATCGTTTCTTCAGCTTGCGGCTGAAGCTGTTGATCGATGGGAGGTTGAGTCGGACGATCTCGTCAAAATTTTTTGAAATAGCCACGTCGGATCAAAACCTCTATTTCATCTCTGAGTTGAATGCATTGTTCGATATCGTGACCGTGATCATGATAAACCGATAATACTTTTCTTGTCGCAACTCTTCGATGGCATTTTATCGATAGGAGATGTCGAAGATACTCTTATCTTCCGATCTCCATTAAGATCTGCGCATGGAGAGCAGAAAAAAAGAGTATAGAAATCATACCTGCTACCATAGTTGTTCGACCTTGGACTCCGTCAATGGGATGAAGCTCGCTTATTGATCGTTGACCGACATAGTTCGATCGGAGCCTCGCTTTCTTTATTTTTTTCTGATCTTTCCTTCTGTCTGGCACCGATCAGAAACACCCTCATTCGCGCGAATATATTTGTATGCGCGCTCCAAGAGTTCAACATAGATCCGAAAGAGAGACTTATCCAAAGAGTAGGTAAATCTGGATCCCCTCAGACCTCTCTTCATTGTCGAGATGACCATATCTTCATTGAGATCCATGACCTCAAGCATGGCCGTATTGAAACGAGCTACGAAATCTCTCAATATCTCTTTTTCGCCTTACTTGATGGAGAAGAGACTATCTGATGTCTGTGGCACCTTTCGATTAGTATTGAAATAGGTCACGAAAGAATACTCTAACCGTTCGAAAAATTTATGCTCTCCGATTGAAGTCCAGAATATCAGACTTGAGCAGCTTTCCGAATAGTTGCCGAAAAATCAATACATAGGAGAGCGTCGGTTGCTCCCGAATCATCATGAGAGCCTTATAGCTCTCCAAATGATCAATGGGAACGATGGAGCCGTCATATAGCTCCATCTATGACATCTTAAACTAAACAAGATCGGCTCGTCTAAGATATGAAAGGTTGGATAATGTAAAAATTGTAGTTGTTAGAGGACTTCCGACCTTTCACTTGAAGTCGGACAAATTGACAATCGATCTCCTTGAACTTGCACTCGTAGTCGTCGCCGCCGTTGCTGAAAAATTCAGAGATAGAATCTCCTAAAAAACTCGAAGATGGAGAAGCAGAAGATACATGCGGCCTCTTTCCGTTCTTGATCCTATGTACATAAGAAGGAGATAGAGATAGCCACGAAAGATGAGCAATATGATGAGAATGTCGAAAATGCGATTGCTCAACTCGATCAGAATGTCGAGATAGTCATCGTTCTGGAAATAAAGTGGGCGAGCGCCGTGAAGGACGACGATTGTACTTGGATGGCACTGAATAAGCCATCGACTCCTCCATCGACAGTTACTACTGTTGCTGTGTCTATTGTTGTTGAAGGCGGTACACCGCCTTCGTCAACACTTTCATTTGCTGCATTAGAACAGCAATTTCTGCATCCGTAGTGATTACAAGACGTGAAGAGCTGGACTCTACCACTAGAGGTGCGCGTCAATCTGTTACATCCAATCCCATATTACGCCGGTCGCCGATGAAGTGCACCTGTGATCGAAATTATGTCCGAAAAAAACCCTCCGATGCTTAAGTCAGTGAAGAATGATGAACAACAGATGAATATTCAAAGAATCAGAATTTCAACTCCCAAGAGTCCTTACCAAATGCTGTTCATTTACCTCTTTTTATAGATGAGTTGTTAATAACCGTTTGTAACAGTTAAACATGTGAATCCCACTTGTTTCGACATTATATGATCGTGAAATGGATGGTTATACCCACCGATCATGTTCTAACCATTATACGCTTTCTGCATTAGCGATTTCAAGTAAACCGACTCTATATCTGTAATTAAAATATACTGATCGTATATCGACAATTGTAAAAATTTGAATGACCATCTAATATACCGATAGTCTTCGATCTGAAATCAATCAGATTGTCATAATAAAAACTTGTTGATGGCTGAGGATAACCGACTATTGGTCAGCAAATCGATTAATAGCCGACAATTTGTGCTTATGAAGCCGATTGAAAGTCGAAATCAAAAAATCTACTGAATTACCCCAATAATTTATAATAATATATATTATTTATAATAATACAATACTATTTATAATAATATGATACTATTTTATAATAATATAATGTTACTTTATAACTGTAAAAAAAATTAGATCATTTCACCTCATTTAAATAACAGCTTTTAAATTATGTTTCAAATGAAAAAAAATTTTACTTGAAACTTAAATGAATAGCTACTTTTAAATTTAAACTCAATTGAATATTTCTCATTAATTTATCTTATTTAATATATATCATAAATAAAATATATATTATTAAATATAATATAATATTATATATATAATATTTATATAATATATTAACGATCTATTAATATACCAAACCAAATCTCTTGTGGATCACTATTTGAGGGTGAACTTGAATTCCAAAGAGATATAACTCTTCGTTGGATTGGAGTATAATTTAAAAATAAAATAATTTAAAACCACTACCATATAAAATCATTAGAATGCAACCAAATATGATATCTCATTATCTCCATCCATACCACTCTTGATTTGATTTTAAATGGACCACTCCATACCAAACCCTTATAAATGGATGAGATCTATGCACCCGAATGCCTACTGCTGAATCTGTGCATTTGTTGGTTGTTCTTAGTTTGCATGTGAATGGAATCAATTGCAATTAGAGGACACCTAAATAGATGAACTTTGCTCGATCTGTCTGGAGTCAAGGGTGTAAACTTGTTTGAATGTCACTGGTTGGCAATCAAATGTTTAGCAACTTCAGACAAGGTGGGTAGGTTACGCATCCTTTGATGGCCCAGTACCGGCTGATGAAGGTACTGTCGGTGAGGTGGGTCAGTCTTTTTCATGAGAAAAAGAGGAGAAAAACAAGAAAAAAAAAAAAAGAAAAG